>JAEANM010000587.1:0-34337 GCA_017656035.1 Myanophis thanlyinensis
ATTAACCAGGTTTTCCCACTCTCTGCTAACTGACACCAGACTTGGTGTCTCCTGTATTTTTAATCAGGTATAGAACAAAAACCAAGAGTATATTTCACTTAAAAACTGAATTAGGAATATGAAGGATGATAACATGCCATAGGAGGAGGGAGAAATGCCCCCGAAATTAAAATCAAGAATCTGATAAACTGTAAGTCCATTTATAAAACATGCTTAAGGGATGTAATACAATAAATGGAGCCTCTGGCAAAGTTTGGAATAAATACTTATGACAAAAAAGTATATGGTTGATATTTGTAATTCAGCTTATTTGCAAGCTCAGAAAAGAAGGCAGAACTTTCTTATTTGTGTGCCTCAAAACTATTTTTGACATAAATTGACAGGTTGGATTTTCAGTTTTAAGAGTAAGTTAAACTTGTAATTGCCAACTATTATTGCTTAAACTATAAATGCTTTAGGGTTTCTTCAAAATGCTATTTATTGCTGAAGAGCAATTTTTTTAAAAAATAAACAATCATAAATAAATGAAAATAAGCCCCAGGTAAGTGACCTTTTCTATTCCAAGTGTTATAAGTCATAGTGAGATGTTACATGTCAGTGTCATCATCTTGGCAATTCCAAACTGCCATGTGGAGTTGGGGGGAAGGAGAAGCTATGTTTCAGTAAGCAACAGGGACATGTTCTCACATATCAATTGGCACTCTTGTTATGAGGGACATGAGGCAGGATGAGCATCAGAAACAACCCCAGCAAATTCTCAGAACTCTTATGCAAACTAGCCAATAACTTATAGAGTAGAAAAATCAAGCTGGCTATACACTTTAACATCAATTTTGATCTCAAAGGTCTACTTCTGTTTGAAAATTCAAGCTAGTCTCAGATTTCAATCACTCTAATTTGAATTTAGATGAATTTGCTTGCATATGTGCTTTTGCTCATTTTTTGAGTGCATAAGTGGATTTATCATCTTAGAAGATCTTATATATGCGTATGAGGTATCCTTTCTGAAGCAAGCAGTACATTGTTGGTGGCACAACAATATTGCTGAAAAATATGCCACTGGAAATATTCATAAATTCTATAATATTTTTAGAAAACACTACGTTTGTATAACCCCTAGGATTTGGCAGAAATCTTAGTTTATTCCACAATTAGTCATTATTGCCTTTAATGAGATTCCCACAAGATTTGGAAGGTCCTTATTCTGCTGTTCTTTAGAAGAATTATGAAAACCTGTTCTTCACCCAGGCCTTTGGCAAGACTTCTTGTTTCATTCTACCTGATCTATTGCACTAGACTTATTTTATATTTTACTGGTTTTTACTGTAATTTGTTTTATTGTTAAAGAGTCTCCCAAGATGACTGGGAGGCATAGACCCACTATTGACATAACTGTTTGTCATTACACTGATTCCTCTGTCAACAGTACTGAATCAAGCCATGGCTATCAAACATCCAAAACATCTGCCAGGATATCCCATCATCTTTAAATGAATGATTTGAAGCTACAAGGAAAAACACCATCTGAAATAGAATTTCTGCTCAACATTTTCTATATGTATAGCCATGATATTGCAATGGAGTTTGGACTGGATGGTGCCATCCTCACAATCAGAGGGGAAAAAGAGTGAAAACTGAGGGAATCAAGATGCTCTATAGAAATAACATCAAGAATCTGGATGAAGACAATCACTACAAATACATGGGTATCCTTCAAGCTGACAACATCAAGCATAATGAAGTCAAGAAAAAAGTTAGAAATGAATATATCAAGAAAGTGAAGAAGATCTTAAAGTCCAGACTCAATGGAGGAAATACCATCAAGACAGTTAACAAGCTGAAGAATGTTGAAAAAAGTTGGGCAAGCTGAAGAAAGAGAAGGTCTGACTCTGGCTATGTAAAAACAAGCCTTAAGAACATATGCATACGAAGCCAGAATTGAGAAGACAGCAATAGCTAGCAAGTGCCACCTCTGCAAAAAGGCTAATGAAACAGTGGATCACTGTGAGCTGCTTGCAAGATCACACACTGACTACAATAATGGCATAACAAGTAACAATAACGGTGCATTGAAAGATCTGCAAGAAATACCATTTGCCTGCATACAAAAGCTGGTGTGACCATAAAATAGAAAAAAAAGTAATAGAAAATGAAGAAGCTAAAGTGCTCTGGGACTTTAGAAATCAAAAAGACAAGCACTTGTCATATAACACCTTAATAATTGTTGACAGGAAAGACAAAAAAACCCACTGCAGTATCTGGAAGCAGAGAATAGAAGAGAAAGAACTGGAGAAGATAACAAAATACAAAAACCTGACAATAGAAATATAATGACTGTAGCAAAATAAAGCAAAGATAGCACCAATTGTAACAGGCACATTGGGTGCAAATCCAGAAGAACTGGAGTACCACTTAAAAATTATCAATATTGACAAATCCACCATCAGTCAAATCTTGCAAAAACCAGTTTTATTCAGAACAGCTCACATTTTGCAGTGATGCTTCTAACACCATAAAATATTATCTGTCCCAGATCTTTAGAAAGGACTCACTAGGTGAATAAAAATACCAACTCCAGTCTGAGCATTTGGCTGACTGTGCAACAAACCACATCAATCCGAAAATAACTGGAGCACCACTTGAATACCATTGGCATTGACAAATCACCATCAGTCAACTGCAAAAAGCAGCTTTATTTGGAACATTTTACATCTTGCAATGATACTTTTAAAGCTACAAAACATCAACATCTGCCTATCCCAGGTCCTTGGGAAGGACTTGATAGGTGGATAAAAATGCCAAGTCCAACGGATAATAGATAGAAGATAACAACTTGGAGAAGATCATAATATATCAAGATCTGAAAATCAAAACTGAAAAATCATGGCATAATCTGACCATGGACCCAATTATTATTGGCACATTGGGTGCCCTACCCCAAAATTTTGAATGACACTTAGTAACTTGTCAATGTGTAGATTTTCTTTCTGTCAATTGCAAAAGGCCACATTTTTTCATTAGCAGGACATTAAAATTAACAAGAAACTGAGCCATGTGAATATTAGGGTTATTTCAAACATGTGATCTCATATTCACACAAGAAATTAACTTCAACCAGGACAGTTAATGACAAGGAACTATAGATATCATCCAAAACATCTAGAGGACATCAGGTTTACTCTGATCCAAATCTTAACATTTTGTTTTATAGAAGGGATACATTTTATTGACACTTTCCTGACCCAACCTCCAATCCTTGTGTGGAATAACTCTCACTGTGATCTAGCTAAACTGTGGCCCTAATAATAATAAAGTGATTAAATGAAACAAGCCCTGCGAGAAATTGTTCTTTCTAAGCATAAGGCAACAGAGTTTTGAGCAGAAGTTAAGGCTGGCCTTAACAGCAGTAACTTGCACTGTGTTGACTCCTAGCATATGTTGATAATACACATAGCAAGTCATGCAAAATCAATGTTATTTAATGGGCTGGAACTGTATGACGCGTCTCTTGTCCCCAAATTCTATCCTGAACTTGCATAATGATAATGGGAAACTTTATTAGTGCTATTATGTTAATGTTCTCAAGACCAGAGGAAATACATGCTCAGTGCCACAACCTTTTGGAAATCAATCTTCCAATCAACCCCATCACAAAGTCCAAATATCTAGATGTTTAGTTTGCAACTCCAGCAATATTTTTCTCTTCTCTACATTAGGTAACTGCTTGTCAGATGCAGCTTCTGTGAACCTGAAAGCAGGTCAAAGGTTGCCCGTAACTGGCAAGAAGTAAATCTCCTAGCTACTCAGATCAACAAGCAAATTTGACCTGGAAATCTCATACGCAGTTATCATACACATGATTGATTTTGCTATTTTCTTTTCTACAATTCCCTAATCTAATTCTTTAGAGTAACCATTAAAACAAATCAAAACAAATCAAATCAAATTTTATTCATCACATACACAGTCATGCATGGTATGAAATGCAGTGAAATGCTTATGCGACTGTTTGTAACCATAGAGTAGACCAAGAGATAGTCTAGACAGGGTAGGAGAATAAGTTAGGAGTAAGGTATATTATGGGAATACTGTTAGTCCTGGTTGTTATGGTTTATGGTTTACGGTCCATATTGCTTGTGGGAAGAAGCTTCTCAGTCTCTCTGTGTTGGCTTTAAGGGAGCAGAAAAACTATCCTGTCTGCAATCCGTTGTTGGGATGGCTGGGGTCTTTCACTATCTTACTGGCTGTGATCCGATATCATTTATTGTAGATGGAGTACAGTTCAGGGAGCTTGGTGCACATGATGCGCTCTGCTATGCGCACCACCCTCTGTAGGCTTGCCTGTCCTGTATGGTGCTATTTTCAAACCAGGTAGTAATGTTGCCCGTCAAGATGCTTTCTACTGTTCCTGAGCATTTTGGGGGGGCAGTCTGAAGTCTCTTAGTCGTCTAAGATGGTATAGATGCTGCCAGGCCTTTCTCACCATGATGTCGATGTGTTGGGTCCATGTCAGGTTCTGTGAGATGTGGATGCCTAGGTATTTGAAGCAGTCCACTCTCTCCACTGGGCTCTTGTTGATGACAGGGGTCTAGTATATTCTTTTCGGTTTTGTACTATGGAAGCTTGACATTCTTCAGAATTGTCCCAATTATCAATTGTTTTATTTTAATATAAGATTGATCAGTTTTGAAGGTAGAACTCTAGACAACTTATCATAGAAGCTCTAATCAATTACAGGTGCATAGACAGATGGACCAAGTCATACACATATGTACACATGGAGTCTCGTTTTTCAGGCCTGATGATAAAATGCACATCTAATATTGTATGTTTACTTTAGCATTTACTTCTGCTTATCTCAGAATTAAAATGTGGTATGAACATATTTTCAGTTGAGCATTTTCAGAAGCTCATATCTAATAAGTTTTCAGGAAATGCTAATTCTTCCATTCTACACCTACTCACCACAATGTAAAGGACTACTAGGTTCTTAGTTTTATGTTATTTTAGGAACAGTAAAAAGACAGTTCCCAAGATTTTAACCTATCTGTACCAGTCAGACAAACAGTTCTAAAAATGAGTCTGTGGACTAATTTAGGAGCAGTTAGCCTCATTACTCCATTTCTAAATCTTCCAGCTATCTGAATTTACTCTGAATAATTTGAATTTATATCTGAATATATAATGATATTTTTTAGTTTTAGATTTCCTGTTGAAGCCATGAAGTTATTCAGCTGGAAAGCATAATGCTTGGACAAATCTGAAAATTCAGCTTTGGGGTTATCAACTTCCTGTTACATCATTATGTGATGGGCACATGTGTGCTGTCATGGTCTCCCAAGGCAGAACTTCAACAAACTTGTCTGAAGCTTGACGAAGACTATATAGTCATACTCAATTTACTACAGCTAAGACTATTATAAAACAGAAATAACACTCTTTTTATAACCCTTAATTAAGTAATCCCTTAATTCGGGGTAGAGTCAGGGTAGAGCTGAATGCTTACTGGCCAGATGCAAGGATAATAATAATTAAAACAATCTTTCAGCCATTAGGTTGATTCCCAACCTTTTCCTTTGTTTGCATCTGCCTTAATAATCTTTTATTTCCCACATTAAGTGGTACTTGCCTGTTTGCAATTTTCTGCAATGCTACTCTAGCCAATATAAAATTCTCACATGTAAAATCCAGTTCCTAGTTTATTAAACATTTGAAAAGAGCTGTATTGTTAGAATTTGGAGGCATGGTTGATGAGCTTGGATGCAATCTATACACACCATGAAACCCTGTGTTTACAAAGCTCTGTTGTGATCTTATCTGAAATTCATACGGGGTATTACTCAGCTCTGCTGACTGTTCCTTCTCTTCTTTCTTCCTAATTATAGACTAGCAGTGAATTGGTGCTAGAGGAGACAAAAGCTATATCACAGACAACCTATTATTTGCATATGTAACGCTGCTCATTCCTACATCAAGCACATTATTTTTTCTGGTAGTTCCCACAATGAAATACCACACTTGCTTAACACAATGAAATAGAGCAAAATGAGAGAGAGGGAAATATTTGGCACATTACTCAAGATCAAATTAAGCACACAATACAATAAATTATAAATAGTTACCAAATACAAACTACTTTTACATTTGAGAAATCTCTCTGTCAGCAAGCTATCAGTGAAAAAATTCTTACTATACCCAGAACTCCCAGAAGGGCAATATTTACTACACTTAAAAAAAAAAATAGCACAGAACGTTAAAAACATTGCAATGGCCATAGGGAACCAAACCAAAGAGCCATCTGTATGACTTATTTATTTTCCCCCAGTGGACAGTCTAATACCTCAGGGAAATTCCTAAACAGATACTAACCGCTTAACCACTCATACTCAGTGTTTACAGATTCTATACTTTTTTCTTATTTTGATACTGACAGTCCCATTGCCAATGAATCTATCTAATAATCCTAGTACTGATTGGCAACCCTTCAGCCATCACAACGTCTCTTCTCTAAGTAGTGCTACCTAAAATCTGCCAGAGATTAGTTTTCTCCAGATCCTTCTGATTGCTCCTCCATAAATTCAGGATTCAGGATTTTAGAACTGTGTACTAAAAATGATTG
Organism: Myanophis thanlyinensis; assembly: GCA_017656035.1. Taxonomy (NCBI): domain Eukaryota; kingdom Metazoa; phylum Chordata; class Lepidosauria; order Squamata; family Homalopsidae; genus Myanophis; species Myanophis thanlyinensis. The sequence continues at coordinate 6,620 of JAEANM010000587.1, forward strand.
ATGCACTACATCAGCATCTGTCAACCACAACAACTTTAAGATGTCTGGACTTCAACTTCCAGAATTCCTCAGCCAGCATGCTAGAGTTAAATCCAGATATCTTAAAAGTTGTCATTGTTGACAAACATTGCACTAGACTCTATCATTATGAATTCAGCTGTAAGTTTCTGGTGTGATTTTCAAAAGATACCTTTCCTAACAACCTCTCCAAAACTGTATTTCAAACCATTAAAGAAGGCAAAATCTTTGAAATTATATAAATGTAGCTACAAAATTAAAATGAACTGCAAGAAATCAGTGTTTACACGGAAGCAAACATTTCTCTCTTGTTAACAAACCAACAACACCAGTTGATCCATAGTGTTTTCTATACTGTGGTATCCCTCTAATTCCAACTATGTTTATTGTGTTCCATGCACTATAGTGTGAAATCTGATGTTAACTTCTAAATATATTTCAGATATCACTAGGAAATTTTTTAAGTTTGTCTTTTCTGTTGCTAGGGTGAGATGTTATTCAATTGCTATTAAGCAAATTTTGCCAAGATTGTTGTGTCAGTTCTCAGTGTGTAAATCTCTGAGACTTATGTTGACCAAACAGGAATCACATTTTATGGGATTAATGATGAAGAATAAAAAGAAATTTGTAAAAAATTAAAGCTAGTGCCATAAATATGGTTTAGCCTGGCTTTAGTCCACAAAGATTGAAAAAAAAATTCAAATCATATTCAGCTAATCAGTGGTGATTTTTAAATTAAGTATCTACTGCTAATCACAATGAGATACACACACGAACACAACCACCTCAATGCATAGCAAACACAACCATTTCATACTTACATCTTGATGTCAGACACAAAAGTTTATCATAATGTATGTTGTTATTTGTAGCTTTGTCTTTCCACATGGACACCTCAGATAATCAGTTTGCATCAAGGCAACTGGATATGAATTTGGTTAAGATCCTTATAGGACCAAGTAATGTCTTTCATAAACTTCTGAGATAATGATTCCCATTTATTTGTCTAGTCATTCTGAGCAGCATTTGTTTCAGAAACATATCTGCACAATCAGATTTTGTACCATCTGGCTTTATCATTCCTATTATCTTTTTACCATTATTTTCTGTATTAATATTGCCAATCTTTTATTAGTTCCTATGTGGGCCGATTTTCTTTATTGTTTTTTGAATTTAATTTTGTTCTTAATTACATTGCCATTACTGCTTTAGAACCATGCTTTGAAATACAAATGTGCAGTGGAATCCAATCAAACAAATGGAAGAATTTTGCTATCCTTAATTCCCTTTTTATTCTCAAAAGCATATGTACTTGGAATTATGAGCCAAATAAAACACTGAAGAGAGATTATAGTTGGGAGATCATATTCACTTTCTCCAATTAACTACTTTCTCCATAACCTACATACCTTACATTCTAAATAGGATCAACAGTTGAATAACAAACCATAACCATTCTTCTTCTAAGTTTTTAGCCTCGATTATTTTCAGATCAATATTAAGCCACCATAGGGAAAAAGATAAATAAGAGGATGGAGATGAAAAGGGACAACCTCACCAATAGAAAATGATTATGCAGTCCTCAGAAAGTTGGTATTTTTTTTTATTATTAAATCATAAGCTACAATCTTCTTCAAGTCAAAATGTTCCTTTGAGATTCTTGGTGTCTTCACAGATAGATCCACATAATTTTCTTGGTAACAGTATAGAAGTGGTTTCATTGGATTGTTTTTTTCATCTTTCCTATTTAGTCTAGATCATTGGAATGTCCTGTAATCTCCCTTAAATACAATTTTTGAGATGATCCAAACTTTGCTAAAAGCTTAACAAGGAACACAAACAGCAATAAAGCACAAACCATTGCTTCCAAATTCAACCGCTGCATCAAAACATTCTGATATTATTATCCAATGGGATATGTATATTTAGACAATGAATTTTAAAAACATCATTAACTTGAGTTCTAATAAATAAATTATATTATTTAAATGTTTATAGTCTTTATTCCTTCCAAAACTGATATCAAATTATCCTATAATCACATACCACACTAAGCTATAATGTTATTTGTTTGGTTTTAATTTAGTATGTTGCATAACTCAGCCAGTATTAGTCAAATAAATAAATCATGATTAGCAAACCATGGTTTAGCATGTGTGAGACCAACTTCAGACTTAGCAAATCACTAGTCAAAATGTGGTTTGTATTCTTTTGATTTATCATGCTATGTGAACCATTGTGATTTATATCTTAGCATATTGGATAATCACATACAACTATAGTTTATTCAATAACCCATATATAAACCAATTATAGCTTATCATAATATATATATTATATATCAGTAAAGGTGGGTAATCTAAGTAACTTAGCACTCAGATACGTATTATAGATAGGTACTATAACAACCAAGTTTCTAAGCAATATCACACCTGGGCAATAACTAGACCTTTAATACATCTCTTGAGGAACAATCACATTCCATACTCTACAACAAACCCTAAGAAGGGTGTCAGAATCAAAACTAACTGGCTATAATGAAAATTGTAAATAAATCAAGTTTGTAGATTCTGCAAATGAAAAATCAGCAGGTAACCAATGTCTTTGTATAGCAAATTAATTTCTCTTAGTATTGATTGTACAGCACTTAGTTAGAAAACAATAGCACACATTTTATAGATAGTATCTTAGTGCTATTTTTTTCCTTAAAAATACAGAAATACATGATTACCCCAGGCAGACCCCAATGCTATTACAGATAAGTGACAATGAAAAGCTGTTTTTACTCAAGCCCAGGAAAGAAACCACAATCAATCAATAGTCTTTGAATGTACTGAGGTGGAAGGGCATGTATAAAGATGTTTATCAGAAATCCACCAACCATGCTCCACTTTCTATTACCCTCTCACAGTCTGATCAGGACAGCATCAAAGGCAGCCTATCACTCAAATAGGAAATCACTTACAGTAAAGATATTCCTACAACCTCATATGTATAATACATTTAAGAGCACCTCCAATTAACCACTTTGCTGACTGAGATTGCTTTATTATTTTTATTCCAAATTACATTAATACTTTGGCAGGAGGCATGAAAATGACTGAAACAGCAGAATGGAAATTTTAGAAAGGAAATATAAAATGTGGTAAGTTAAAAGTCCTCTTTGGAGAAGACTTATAAGTCATGATCCTGGTGCTAAAAAAAATCTTCTCTTTCATTCTAATGGGATGCTCCTTAATTGGGGAGGCCTTGCAAAACATGAATTAACTGAAGAATACAAAGATATTCAGAAAACTATTTGATACATCATCCTGTCTTCTTCCCCCAGAAACCAAAGCCAGAAAAGCACATTAGCAAAACAACACTGAACAGTAAATTTGATTTCAAAGCTTATTATTACACTGTTAAGGTGCTCATTGTAACTCAAAGCTGAATTAAAGTGTGTCTGCTGAATTGTCTACATCTGCATATTTCCACACAATTCTGAATAAATACTCACCAGCCCTATATTTGAGAAAGGACCCACTCTGAGAAGATTTTGTGATCAGTGTCTATGTTCAACATTCAGTATTTTTTATTCCTGAAATGTGCACAATGTTTCATGACAGAAATGTCCTGACTTTGAAATATTCCATTCTGATATCAACAAAAATGATCCAACATTGAAATAACTTGTTAATCAACCTTAGACAAAGGTTGTCTTGATCATACTGTAAAAGCAACTGTAACATACTGTACATTTCTAGGTCAAACTTTTATAGCTTTCCACAAGATCAAAAAACCCTGCTTTTTTGTAGTCCACAATTACTTGGCATGTAACAATTTACACTTGAGAATCAATTTGGTCTAATCATTAAGGCAACAGGCTAGATATGGGGAGATATGAAGGCAGCTGGGTGAACCTTGGCCAGTCTCTCTTTCTCAGATCTAAGAAACAGGCAATGGCAAGCCACTTCTGAAATTCAGTCTATGACAATTCATCATGGCCAACATCTCACACAGCCAGTTCGCCATGGGATGGCCAACTTGCCACAGAGGGACAAGAGTTGACACTAATATCAAAGAAATGGTAGAATAGAATTATTAAAGGAAGGATGCAAAAGGAAGGACAGAATGGAATGTGAATGGCAAAAATTAAAATATTTTTTATTTATTTTAAATAATTAAAAAGAATTGTTAAATTATCCTATACCAAGTTGTCCTGTGGTGAATTGGCCGCAGTAAGCTGGCTGTGGCAAATTGTCCCATTCCATCTGAAATCTTGCCAAGAAAATTATAGACGCTTACCCATTCAGACAACTAAGTCAACCATTATTCAAAAGCATGCATACATAAACACATATACATTATTTACTTCTATAGAATGTGTTTAGCATCTAGAAAAATAGAGCAGATAGCAAATTGTCAAAATATTTACTTGATAATCCACAGCCTGTAAGGTTTAGGTTTTTCTTATTTCAACTTCTTCCTTCACACCTACACTTTCCAAATCATTTATTTTATTAATCTGACTCTTGAGTCTTCAGATTCTGTTATCACTCATCTGCTCCAAGTAAGGCTTGTTCTTTTACAAAGTATGAAATTATTAGTCCAAAGCAAATATTATTAATTCAGATTATAGGCAGGCAAGATTTTTGTAGTTAAGGGATGCATTTAAAAAAACAGCAACGCTGAAAAGACCATTGTTGGTCTCTTAATTTCAAACTGTTCCGGAAAGTCATAGATGGCTCCTTTGGACTATCATAATGAGAGATTCTCAATCAATGCCTCATGAGATAGTGAGAAAGACGAGTTTCACCTCTTCATAGACTTTCAAAATGCTTGTATAAATTATTCCCTGGTGGGATTGGAAAATTTTATTTACTGTAAATGTCTTAACAAATATATTTTATTGCTAAAGTGAATCCTGAGCATATTTTATTTATTTTAATTCCCCAATCAGGAATAATAGAAACTAATAGAAAAATTATTACAGTTCCTAGAGTTCCACCTACAATGCTGAAGAGATTCAAATAGAGCAGGGGTTATCAAATTCAATTTCATTGAGAGCCACATCAGGGTTGTGTTTGGCCTGGGGGGGGGGGCAGAGTGAGTGTGGCCAGAGTAGGCATAGCCAGTTCAATGTCACTCGTGTTGGGGGTGTCTGTGGCAGCCCGAGTGCTCTACTAGTAAAAATGGGCTCCTGGTCTCTATTTTCACCTGCAATGGCCTCCTGTAATTCTCTGCCAGCGAAAACGGAGCTCGGGAGAGCCACAGATGGCCTTTATGAGCTCAGTTTTCAGCTGTGACAGCCTCCTGCAACCCTCTACCAGTGAAAACACAGTGGTCCTCCCAAGTTCTGTTTTTGCTGGCAGAGGCACCATGGGCTGGTCCTTCACTGTTTCCAAGGTAGCCCCATGGACCAGACCTAAGCACCCTGCAAGCCAGATCCTGCCCCTGAAATAGAGAGTTACTTCCTTCTGAATGGAACAGGCAATATTTTGCTCAATACTAGCAATCAACTACTCTATGACAGATTATGTCTATGCTGGCAAGAGAAAATGTTGTTGACATGCCCAATACTGGGCAAATATAATTTAATTTTAATCCTACTTATTTTACATACTTTTTACATATACTACATTTTATGACTTATTTTGTATTTATTTTATTTGCTTAGCGTTGAATGTTATATGATTATAATTTGAAGGTGCTTCTGACACAAATAATGAAAGAGTAACAAGTTGATTCTATTGTATGAAACTGAATTTATAAGTCATGTACAATATTGATGTACAATTAACCACTGCTTTCTATATCACACTTTAGCCTTCTAGGCTGCCAACCAAAATTTCAAGTGCTTTATCCTATTTTAAACAAATCAGTCAATAAAGAAAGTTATATAAACATGCTATTTCCTGCTGCAACAAATAAGTTCCTCCTACAGAATTCTTATTCACCATTTTACATAACAGAATTATTAAAAAAAATGTTCACACAGCAATAGTGTTCCTTTTTCTAACTGCCCTAAATCCTTTTTCTACACTACCAACAAAGGGATTTTATTGCAGAAATATAAACCTCCAAACCATGAGATTTCTGGAAAGCATTAGCTCTGTTTAAGTATTACATAAATGGTTAAGCTCACCAGGCAAACAGTTTCATAGAAGCAATAGTTAATCATTAATGCAATGAATTCTACTTTACTCAACATTTCTTCTTGATAAACATTTTTCTGTTCTTATTAGTAGGTATATTTTACCACCTTTACCACCCCATAGATATATTCTCTGAGATAAAATACAATCCTACTTTTCAGCAAATATAGTAGTAGTTCACTACAGTATTGTAACACAAATAGATCAAACTTTTATTATTATTATTTTTGTTAACGGGCGCTACATTCATACACATTTTAAGCACTTTTTATGGTAATGTGTATTTTATAGCAGAATATATCTTTTATAGGGATTTTATAGCAGCATACACACATTTTATACACATGTTATTGTAAAATATGTATTTTATATGCATTGTGGTCCATTTTAAAATAAAAAAAACCCAGAATAATAAAATTTGAGAAAGTGTAGAATCAGCAAGAAAACTATTCTGAATTACATATTAGTTTGGGAGATGTAAATCCAGTCAGTTCACTTCCAAATGTTAGCAAAATGAAGTAAATATACTTCTAATTGTGAGGTCTTTCAAAACTTATGACTTATGTTCATGTATTACTTTTTAACAGACATTGTGGAAGGCTGTATCGTAGGCTTCTTTCAAGTATTTGGTCCTTCGACTCTGACAGTGCTTAAACTTCCTCCTCTTTTCTCTGGCCCCCTTATGTATGTGGTATCAACTTCAGAAGTCAAAAACAATCTAGACTATAACAACAACACAACAACAACAACAACCTCCTCCCATGAACTGCTATGTATACATTTTATATCTTACACCCCAGATGAATTTTACTTTTATTTAGCAATTCAGATCTGTACATCCGGATTTGGTCTTAATCTGCTGTAAAAATCACAAAATTTCTCTGAAATTATTACCACTCTTGATTCTACATCTACAGTTTCCTAAATCCATTTGGCTTTTCTACTTCCTTCTGTCTAAAAAGTAGGTGGATAACAGTATGGAAACTGTCACAGCCTTCTTTGCAAGGGCAGGAGAAGGAAGAGGAGGATTTCCTACTCTAGCCTACAATGTGATTTTTCATCCAAATATTAATTAAGCAAAATTCTGATTATCTTTTCAAGATCAACTAAGGCCAGTTAAAGTTGCCACTTAACTAGATCATCTTCCCAAATACAGCTGTTTGTTCTTCATGATACCAAAATAGGAAAATCTGACATATAAAGTACAATTTATCAAACTCAGCCAATGATTCCTGTATTCCAGAATCTGAAGTCTAGTGGGATTTTATGATAAAGAAAATAATAAAATTAGATACAAGAAGTAATTTCCAAATCTGTAAAAGGTTACCATAAGGAGAGTAAATATTTTTCCACAAGTTCCAGTTTCAAAATCAGCATTCAAGTTATATATTAGGAAATGTCATTTCAAATTTTTATCAGATTTAAATCTTTGAGTCAAATGGAGTTAAAAATAAATCAATGTTGGAATGATCATCAACTTTTTAAAATTATTGAAGATAGAATGTAGCCAAGCTGTCTCTTTTTAAAATCATACCTTGTCCTTCCTAACAAGTTTACTCTGGCTTTATTATCTAATACAAACTACAGGTGGCATCATAATCAGTATTAAGGTTTTTTTATAAGATTTCACTGTATGATCTGGGGATTTGAAGATTTTATTTCAGTTCTTATAACACCACAGAAATCCAAACCTTTATTTGATTTTCCCTTCTATGATTTTACTCTTCTATTTTGAGGCTATGACTGCTACTTATTCTGGGAAAAAATAGAAAGCATAAGAGCAGCTGTTACCAAAAGACACAGACTCCTTATCTGCAGATGGACAATGAAAGATGCTTCCTCTAGGACATGTAGATATTAATGATATTCACAGAGATAGAATCTGTCATCTATGATTTCATTTTAGTCTAAGGCCTAGCCTGTCCAAATTCTATTAATAAAACGTCTATCCCTCTTTTTTGTCATTTAAAACTATTTGAAAGTAGAGAACAATCTCAACAATTCTTTTATGCCTTCAAGCAGTACAGTATCTAAAAGGGAACGGGACACACATAATGCCCATTACGGATTAGCCATTATATCTAATGGCTATTCCTCTTTCTTCAGTTCCAAATTAACCTCTTTAGATATAGACCTAAAGTCTGAAAGGGAGGAACTCATTCACTGAACATATGTAGACTCTATATTGTCATGAAGCTTAAAGCATTAATCTTTTATGTAGTCTACTATTAGTTTGGGACTGGAAGCTAAGCAAAGTTGGATGAGAGATTATCAGGGAGTGACAAAATTGTGAGTTAGACTAGGACAGTGGTGGCGAACCTTTTACTTACTGAGTGCCGAAAAGTACACACTTTGTGCGTGCCATCTGCACTTGTGTGCAGCTCCTCCACGTGCGCTGCATGTACAACTGCACCATCTGCGCATGCATGCCTCTTTTGCACATGCAGTGCACATGTGCTGCGCACAGACACTCATGCACACATAAGCAATCACATGTGCATGCACAGGAGAGCTCCGAAGACCAGCTGGATTTCCTGCTGCAATCGCATGCATGCATAGCGGAGGTCCGAAAACCAGCTGGGTCTCTGCAATTGTGCATGCATGCACGCACAATCGCATGGGCATGCTCAGCTGGAGGTAAGTTGGCTGACAGTTTGTGTGCCCAGGAAGATGGCTCTGCATGCCACCTGTGGCACCCTTGTCATAGGTTCGCCATCATAGGACTATGATGTTAAAAAAAAAACAAAGAGAAATACAAAAGTAAGATTATTTCTAAAATCTGTTGTGCCTTGCACTCCTTATCATGGAAGAAAAGTCAGTTGACCAGTAGTAGATATGATCAAGGGTATGTTGTGGAAGTACCCAATAATTACATGTCCATCACTTCCAATCACTTCCACTTTTAAAATGAACTTTTCTCCAGGCTTTCCATAAGCTACAACATAGTTCAGCAGACGTTTATTTTATTTGTTGAAAATCCTGAGCATGTTTATATTAATCTACTTTAACAGTATTCTGAAATACACCTCTTCCTTAACAAGCACGCAGGTAAAGAAATACATCTTTACCCTAATATACATTGCCATGTCCTGAAAATAATGAGGCATGCTGGACTGGTCTTTTACTGCTTATTTGCTAGTTTGCCTATCTCTATTTGTCACTTTCAATCATTTTCCTTCTTTCCTGTGGAATAAGAAAGTTGCCCAACAGCTAATCAGTTTCTCTATGGAGTTCTACTCTAGCTAGTTGCACAATCAGGGCAGAGTTTGTCTCCCTCTTCTTTTGGCTATTTCTACCCTACTTTCCCCCTTTTATTCTTTTATTTTACCTTATATTTTCTTTTATTTACCATATATTAAAGCAGCCTAGAGAAGGTATACCCTCTCAATTTCTGCTTCAGTACCCTGACAGGTAGATATTGCCCCCACTTTCTAGTGACCTACTGAAACAACGTCCAAGTTAAAGAAAAGAACAACTGAAAGAAGATAACATTCAAGCTAAAACAGAAAACAAGTGCCTGTAAGGAGTGGCATATTCTCAAAATGGAATAGTGACACTTTTCAGTGACATGTTATAGATAGCACAAGGACTAGCAATGGGTAAAATTATAAAATGTATCCTACATTATTTTGTGCCATTGCAAGTCCTTCACTTAATAGGTAGCAGTTTAATTCAGTAGAAGTACAGAGTTTTACAAAATAAGAAAAAGAAAATCCAGGAAAAGCATGCAAGATTAGGAGAAAAAAGGGGACCAAAATTAAAGGACACTAAACTAACAACAATATGTATAACTACCAGTCTTAAAACTACCAGACTTAGACAATTAAGATATTAAAGTATTAGACAGCTTATGTTTTTATGACCATCAACAGCAAATAAAAAAGCAATCAAGAATTGTACCGAACTAATGATTAGTAGAGCAGCATGAAGGCCTGGAGAAGTTATTCAGATTCCATGATGGGTCTATATCTACAAAGAACAGAAAGCAATGTTATTTCCTGTGACACTCTAAAGAAGGGAAAGTTGGACACTGAAGAAGTATAATAGAAAGAGTACTGATGGTTTGAAGATAATATTGGTTGAAGACCTCTGAGAATAGCATGGACAGCTAAGACAACAAACAAATTGATCACTCTAGTCATAAAAGATCAGGCTCAAATTGTCATACTTTGGACACATTTTGTGAACATCTACCGTGTTTCTTCAAAAATACAACTGGGTCTTATTTTCTTTTGACCCCCCCAAAAAAAATGGCTAGGGCTTCTTTTTTAGGGGTGTCCTAAATCCCCCCCCCCACATGCCTCATCTGACCACCAGGCTGCTTCTTTCCCCACTGAAAAGAGTGGCCTGTTCTCCCAAAATGCCTTGTCCCTCTGGGACACTCTTTTCAGCAGGGAAAGAAGCCACCAGCAGCTTTCCTGGAGGTGGTTGCCAGAGGGTGTTGCAGACAATGACAGAACTCCAGGACAAATCTGAATGGGTGCATGTCACCTGGGCAGCGGCAGAGCTCGGAATGCTGTGAAACGTCCATGCACAATCTGGGCAGTGGGAGACTTCCTGGTATGTGCTGAATGGTCACTCCCCAGTGGTCAGCAGCGGAGCATTTTTTTTCAGAAAAGAGTGGTCTGTTCAAAAAGTCAGCCCTTCATTGCTGGCCATTTCTTTTCCCTGCTGAAAAGAGCGGCCTCTCCTCCCAAAAATGCCTCAACCTCCCCCCAGGCCGCTCTTTTCAATTGGGGGGGGGGGGGAGGAGAAGCAGCCAGCAACAAAGGGCTTTTTTTTTTAATAGACTGCTCTTTTCAGAAAAAAACAGCCCTTTGCTGCTGGCTGCTTCTTTTCCTCATTGAAAAGAGCTGCCGGGGGGGGGAGGCGTTTTGGGAGGACAGGCCACTCTTTTCAGCGAGGAAAAGAAGCGGCCAGCAGCAAAGGGCTTTTTTGAATGGACCGCTCTTTTCAGAAAAAGAAATGCTTCGCTGCTGGTTGCTGGGGAGTGGCCATTCAGCACATACCAGGAAGTGTCCCACCACCAAGATTGCACACAGGCATTCACAGCATTCCGAGGTCCTGCTCTGCCCAGGTGATGCGCACCCATTCAGATCTGTCCCAGGGTTCTGCCAGTGTCCACAGCAAACTCTGGCAACCTCCCCCAGTATGGTGAGCCCCGAGCCCGGGCTCAACAACCCAACAAGCAGAAGTGCTATATCCAGAAAGGGCAAAAACAGTATTTGTGCTGGCCTTTTGGGGCAGCACAAATACCGCTTTTGCCCTTTCTGGGTGCAACAATTCTGCTGTAGCTGCAGACAGTTTCTGCAATGGCCCCCCTGCACCCATGTTGCCACCACTCATGCTAGCCACGCCCATTTCCCAGGCTTATTTCAACATAGGGTAATATTAGGCCCACCCCCTAAAAATTAGGGTAGGGCTTATTGGGTTGGGTCATGTTTTTGGAGAAACATGGTAGCTCTATGTATAACATACTTACTACTGAGAGAAGTGGAAGGAAAGAGCAGCAAGATGATTGTATTCAGTTACCAGATGTGCTGTTGGAAGTCTTCAAGGAGTAGGTTAGGGTCAGATTATCATGAAGAAAATCTATCTATATCAGTGTGGTATTCAACCTGGTCACACCGGTTCTAGTGAACCAATAGCGGCAGTGAAGTTTGGCCTCACTAAACTGCCCTTGCCCTTTCCTGTCCTATATCCCCTTTTTTTTCTTTGTAGCTCAGCTGAATCATGTGGAACAGCTGTTTTGCATGCCTCCACAGCCTTCCTACTCACCCAGGCTACCTCCAGTAAGGAAAAACTTGCCATTTAGAAGCAAAGTGGTAGTTTAGAAGCAAAGTGGTAGTAAAATCAGTTGGATTCCACCATGGATCTATATGGTTGCTAAAAGTTAACACCAACTTGATGGTACATAATCAATCAAAGGTTCTGTTACTATAGATATTCTTGAAGAATCTAATTGAAAGTTTCCCACAAGTTCTTATAAGCAAGTTGAAATGGTTCAGGAATAGCTTATTGAAGATTGGCCTTAATAATGCAGACTTATTCACAAAACACTTTGTGACTTATTCACAAAACCTATCTTCAGGTTTTACGCTGAAATAATCCAGGTACAAAACTTGGCACATTACTCCCATGGGAGAACATTTCGTAGAAATTCCATGGTCTCTGCACACACCACATAATAAGTGTTTATAAAGACATTATAAAAAGTATGTGCTTTCTTGTTTTGTTTAAATATATTTTAGATATACAGCATAAATATTGATTCAGCCACTATGCATGTCCACCAGACTCAGACCTACATTTTATCTATAAGGCAAGAGCTACTGAAGAAAGCAAGCACTAAGCACATGAAGAAGGTAAAGCATCTGAGTCTCTCCCAAATCATGCCTTTGGCAGCTGCACTAATGTACACTGCAGGACCATGATCAGCCAGAAATTTCTGGTCCAGTGAAGCTTGTAAAAAATGGGGAGATTTCTTGCACAAATATTAGCAAATGAAGATTATAAAAAGCTTCCAAAATATTATCTGGCCTTCATCTATCTAGTGTTTCTCCAAATTTCATTCAAAACACTGAGGGAGAGATTATCTTTGAAAACTGCATTGAAATGTGCAAAAGAAATCTGCATATTTCATCAAGAAAGCAGATTGTGTTAAGAGGCTGAATACATGTTTGGGACAATAAGAAGACAATTGTTTATTGTTGACCAGCCATTAGGCCATATCAAAACACAGAATAAGGAACACAGAATTAATTCAATTCAAATATTTATTGTCAATGCACAACATGTGTGCAGTGAAATTGAATGAGCCTCCAATAAGTCCATGTATTATAACAGAAAAAAGCACCCCATTTTTTAAAAAAATAAGAATAAAGAATGCAAATATTTTTGCATTCCCCCTACAGTATACTTCAATCAGACCCACATATACAGATGTCAACTGAACTGTTTTATTCAAAGAGCTGCATTATATGTAATTTTTGAATTCCAACTGCACATGAAATTTTCAGTTTTAGTATAAAGATGTATACATGTTTGGGGAAAAGAAATATGAAATACAGCAGCATCCCCAGGCTGAATCACTCTTTTCCCCATCCACAAGTAACTCTAATCAATTATTTACTGGCCCTTATTAATTACAAAGTCAGCTCTGGAAATTCCTCTTTAATTCATGTTTGAAAGTGGTATCTTTTGGAAGTATGTAAAAAAAATAGGGATAGATTACCATTCACCTGTCTAAGACATCATCCAACAAAATAATTTCTAAGAATTCCATTATCTGTACCCTAAAATACTACTGTAGAACATTTTCTTTTTTTTGAAAAAGCAGAGGTGGAAACTGCAGCACAGATCTTTTCCTCATCATCATTCGCTTTTCTTTCCCATATAGCATAAATGAACCCAAAGCAAATGCATATAAATAACTGAAAGCATTGCCTGAGAAACAGAATCCGACAGGCTTCCTGGACTGTTGTTCTCATTACCTTCAATCTGCCCCTTCAAATTTTATTCCAGGAAGTTCTTAATGGATCCCCCACCCTTTTATTTTTTTAACCAAATGTGTGATAACTGAAATTACACAAAGCCTTTAGTTCTCAATATCTTGCCATGTAGGCATATGTGATGAAGAACATGCAGAATCCTAGAAGAGGCAGGGAACAGAATGCTAGTCTGGTTAAGGGAGTTTCTTCCTCTCTCCCCCCTCCCCCTTTTTTCTCTTTTGGATTAAGGCCAATTCTTTTTTCAGGCACTTATAAAATTAACACAAGGAAAATGACTGATCATTATATAACTTTTACTTGACAGTGAAACTTCAAAATGCATCATCCAAAGAAAGGGATATTTTCCCAATATATTGTTTCTGTGTTTTTTCAGTATTTACAAGTGCTGGTTAGCCTCACCAAATCCAAGTGAACTCTCTGTTGAGGGTATACATCACAGTTACATTTAGTATGTATGACAGGATCTTTCTCCTGCAACTGGGTCACTTATGCAAGGATGCAATGGCTTCCCTCAAGATCGCTTCACTACCTTGCAAAGCTTGTGAATGACACCACATGATAGTGGAAATGAAGCAGAGCAGGATGTGAAAATGAAGAAGGATGAAGCTGTATAACAGCACACCAAGTGCCCTCCAATGAAAGCAAAACAGGTTTAAAACACAAGGCATTCATTCTACACACCTTCCATTCTGCCAATGGATTACATTCTTAGACCCTCCTCAGTGAATTAATAACTTTGAATGAATATAAATAAAGAAAGGTGTGTGTCTCTGTGTGGCTTCCTCTCACAGAGATTTTTTTTACGAATACATTCATTTTTGTTCTTATTCTTTTGGCTACACATACATAGATAGGTGGACCCAGATGTTTCTATTTAAATGCTCCTAGTCTCCTTCCCATTATTCTTCACTCTTACAAATTCTTAACTCAAAACCCAGCTTTGTCAGCAAAGGACCTCACTGACTCTTTGTTTTCCATTGTGTGACTATCTCAAGCTCTCTCTCTCTCTCTCTACCTCCCTCTCTCACCCCTTTCTCTCACACACACACACACACAAAGTCAAACATCAAGGCTATTACAGATCCTTTGAACCATGAGGTGTTTACTTCCTAGGGGGTTGGGCCCTTTATCTAATTAGACAACCTTAGGTTTAGCTCATCAGCCCAAGATAATTAATTAGAAGCAGTCTAATTATCAGAAGATTCTTCAGTAACAGCTGTGTTGCAGTACAGACATCAACCAATCCAGAGAGACATTCTATCCTTGGCCATCAATTGTCTATTTGCACTTAGGAAAACTGGCTTCATGGAAACTATTTTCAAGGAACAAATAAGAACTGCTGTAGCATAAAAGAAAATGGAACCAGAGGAAAAAAGGAAGGTAGGGGAATTCATTTTATTTGTACTTTGCCTTCCCAAACAGGGAAGAGATGTACAATCATGTTAATGGGCCAAATCTAGAGAGCAGAGGATGTTTGCTCTCTAACACGACACAAATAAACAGCCAGCAATAGAAAATATGGTGTGACTTTCTGTTGAGGACCATTCTTTAGTAGGCAAGGGGTTTTTTTCCCTTGCCAAGGGATCTCACAATCCACGAAGTCCACCTTGTGACAGCTGGATATAGAGGGTGTAGAGGTCAGGAAATAAGGCATCTTCTTCGCCATTATCTTTAAAAGATACCCCCACCACACACACACCTTGTGTGTTTAGAAAGACCATCAGGGCATCTTGCAATACATGTGCCATACATGAGCTTCACTTACATTCAAACAAAACACTGCAGAAATGGGGGGGGGGAGAGGAGAGAGCATCTGGATTGCCAGGAAACATTGCCCATGTATCTATAAGCTTAGATCTCATTTATCACTGCCAAGCCCACCTTGCAAAGTGTGTAAATCACAAAACAGATCATTCATAGATCACCAACATCACAGACCATATTTCTTTAACATGTCACTGGGAACCAATATCTTCACAATAGGGAGGCACAGAGCAGGCTGGAATTGCTCTTCTTGTCACCAAGACAAAGATTATGACCTCCAATAAAAGAATAAAGGCACACTTGTAACAAAAGTGTTATTCCCTAACAAGAGAGAAGGAATACTGAAGGAGGGGAGAAAGTGCTATACTGCTGCTCATTAAATCCCACGCCACTATTAGGCAAAAACAATATATATTTTTCTTTCTCATCTGCTCTTAACACACCTCTAGATTAGAACAATGAGAAAGGGAACACAAAGCACAGGTCATAAAAGAAAGCTGTCTTCCTGCAATTGTGTCAGGTCTCCTGGTGCAATATGGTTCTCTCAGGTGGTCGTGGGGCAGATTATAACCGATGCCCCTCACATACACTTCCATACTGCAACACTCTCATCCTGGCAGAATGGCAGACTTCAAATGAAAGAGTTTTGCCCTGAAGCCAAGATCAGCAGCTGCACATTTCTGCTCCTCCAGAATCTGACCCCATTAATAGGGAAGAGGGAGAAAGAAATAAGGGTGAGCTGGCAAAGGAAGGCAGCGTTGTATCTCTGGAGGAGCCACAATAATAAGAATAAGAATAAAGCAGCAGCGGCGGCGGGTGGGGGTGGGGGGGTTCTTCCAGCGCCACCCAGCTTCTTTTACAGTCATCGCCTTTGAGCTGAAAGGTAGGAGGGGAGACCAGAAAACTGGGCTAAAACAATCTTCTCCTAGGCAAGAGGCTGCAGTTCCGTCCCTTCCCCGCCTCTGCCGAGGGGGTGTGTCTTTTCTTCCCCTCAGGTGTAGCGGTGGCTCCTATCGTGCTAGTCCCGGCGGCAGCCTCAGGCTCCGCTGAGCTGCACCTTCAACCCTCCCTACCAGTCTTTCGCGCCTTTCTTTCAGCAACCGGCGGTTGCCACCACCACCACCGTCCCCGCGCATACAATCACAAAGCCTTGGGACAGCCCGGGGAGCTCAACGTCAACCATCCCCAGGTAGCCAAAATGCCGGGGACCACCCAGCCTTCCCCCCCCCAAAAAAAGCATGCCCCCTCCGGGCTTAGATTTGACTGAACGCCGAGCCCTTCTTCGCCTCCTTGCTGTCCGTTCTTCCCCACCATCCCAGTCCCAACCCACCAAACCTAAGGAGGGAGTGAGGGAGAGAGAGAGCCCGAGCGATCCCTGCAACGCCCTCAATCGCGCGCCTCTCGAGGCTCCCTCGACTCCCCTTCAGTTTAGGCGTGTTCCCTGGCTAAGCATCCACCCGCTCCCCGCCGCCACGTGTGAGTGTGCTACCCCCATTTTCTGTCATTAGAATGGGGCGCTCCCCCACTGCCACTCGACCCCACACGTCCCCTCCAGCCGAGCCATCCGGGACCCACCGTGTCCGCCTCGCAAGGAAGCCGGGGACCTGTAGATCGCGATAGGCACTGAAGGGTGCTTGCTGTTGCTGCCATGGAAATGGTGGATATGCGGCGCCCCCAAACTGGAGGCACCCCAAGCCACCCCGAGGAAGCCACTGAGAGTCAACGGGAGTATCCAGAGCAGGGCCAGCTGGCCACGGGACTGGACTGGCTCGGACAGCACAAGCTCCCTCATCCGCTGGGGCATGGCGGGGCGGGGGCACCCCCACCCCACCCCGTCAGGAGAGAGGCAAACTTTGGGCGAGGAAAGCGCAGACGGGCGGCTCACCGCACTAAGCGGTTCGTCATTGTGGGCGCTTCTGCTGGGCGCCGATCCCTCGCCCCGGCTCCCTTCTTGCCCCAAAGAGGCCCGAACATAGTCCAGGGCGGCCCAGAAGCGCCAAATTCCCGTGGAGAAAACGCGGCGGGACGGCCCCGAGGAGTCTCCAGTGCTTCTCCGCGCGGCTTCTTCCTCCCCTGTCAAGCAGCGCTCAGGGGACTCTCCTCCATAATCCACAAAGCGGGTGATCCTCCCGCCGGGAACGGCCAGCCAAGGTGGGAACGGGACTCCCAATTCCGAAAGGAAAGCAACCGTTGCAGGGGGGGATCCATCCAGCGGAGCGAGCGACGGGCGCTTCTTTAAAGGCGCGCCGAGAACGCGCGCAGCTCCCCGGGCGAGCCTCCTCTCTCCTTTGCTCTCCGCCTATTGCCAGCGCAACGAGGGCGAAGAGGAAGACGGCGACGGCGACAGCGAGGACGGCGGTGGGCAGGAGGCGGCGAGCGGAGCTTTGCAGGGAGAATCCATTGCACGCGTCTGAGCGGAGCCACCGCGGCGAGGGGGGCGGGCGAGAGTGAGCGAGGAGCGAGCCATGCTAGCTGGCAGCGAAGGCGAAGCGAGCGCTATGCAAATCTGCAGTCTCCCAACAGCAAATCACCGGCGCCCCTATGCAATGCAGCGGACCAGCCTATGGGGGAGTAAGCAAGCGGGCGCTGGCCCCGGCTCGCTTTCTGGCGGCGGCGGCGCGCTAACCGGAACGGGCCATGTGGCAGGCAGGCTGCGTGCCGCTCATCCTAGCCTACGGGCGGCTCTGCAGATTCCTTGCTCGGGGGGGATTTCCGGGTGGGATGGGGAGCTGACGACTCAGATAGTTTCAAATAATGTTTTTGTTCCACGCCCTCCCCCAAAGATGAATTCCGTCCGTATTTCAGGGCCGATCTGCGGGTGACGTTAAGCGAGGGATGCCTCTCCTCCTCTTCTCATCTTTAAGGGAAAGCCGCCTATTGGAGCGGAGTGGAGATGCTTCAAAGAGGAAGCGCAATCAGTCCTCCTCTCTTCCTCTGCCCTTTCACAAGAGACGCCTCCCCAAACCACACAAGCTCTGCCACCTCTGAGAACAAGCAAGACGGCGAGCATCCAAGATAAGATCTCTGCCAGCCCCGCCTCTGCTCTCTTCCTGACTACTGCCTCCCCTTCTTCTCCACTGAGTTTACACCCATTCCAGGAGTGGTGTGGGGGACCTTTCACTCTGGTTCCCTTTCCTCTCTAGACACCCTTTACTACTTTCCTATCCTGTCTCCTCTCAATAGAAGAGAGAGAATGTGCCAGCAGATATAGTAGAGTACTGCCAGTGGAAGGATTAGGCAGGTGAGCAACCCAGTTCCTTCCAAAGAGAACAAAAGACAGACAGGATGAGCCTGTGAACGGTGACAGCATCTTCCCCTGTAAGGTGAGCAAGTGAAAACATGACTGAGCTGCTGAGTGATCTGCTGTACTGTTGAGAGAGAGAGAGAGAGAGAGAGAGAGAGAGGTGATACAGATGATACACTTTCCCTGTGTCCCTCCACTTCCAGCTGCAACTTCAATCCATTGTTCTACACTACCTAGGGAGGCTGAAGAACAGCCTTGGGTAGGAATGGCTGCTTCCCCTGGCTAATCTTGTATCTTCAGCCTGAAGAAATAAGGATTTGACAATTGATGGTTACCGCTACCTCATTTTGAGATGTGCAGTGGAAAGAATTGGACTCAATCATCTATTTTTATAGTCCTAAAAAGAGTAGTCCAGTATAATGAAAAGCAGCCACCATTTTGGGCAGCTTGGTGGGCGGTACATCCCACCAGAATGAGGTAGATGTTTACACCCACATACCACCTGAACTAAATTCTAGAAGACTCTGGAGATCCAAGAGATTTTGTCATTGAAATACATAAGTAAACTACCAAGCAACAGTACTCCAAATTTGTTGCTGATTTCTGGAAGGAAATATACATACAAAATAAAATAAGTGTATCCGTCAGATATTTAATATGCCTAGATAACTGAAGAAGTTTCCCCAGAATAGATAATAAATCCTGACCTGCCACCTCTATTTATTCATAATTCATAGTCCTCTTTGTGGTCCTTGGCTCCCCAAAATTGTTTCTCTTTAGATGCCCCAGCTACTAAAAGATTTTACACTTGTAGTGTAGAAATTTTCACTAAATGCCTGCTAAAATGTCACTTGGTGGAAGCATACTAGAGAAAAGAAGGACTGCCTTGGGAAAGGAGAAGGAGTTGTACAAAATGTGCTCAGTCAATAAATTGTGGCTCTTTATGAAATGGCAAAATGAAAGTATACCTAGCACTCCTTTCTTTAATTTTAATCCCATTTAAAAAATAACCATCAGGAGATTATGTTGATTTAAAGAGTAAGAAGTCCAAAAGGAATTGCTGAGCATCCTAACCTAAAAGTAGATTGAGATTTTCTCAGTCCACCCCACCTCGCCAACTATCGGTATTGTATTGGCTATAAGTATTGGCTCTTTTTAAAGATTCCCTCACAGGATAAAAACATAAGGAGTGCCCTGCAGGATTGGATCCATGGCTCATGTAGTGGCCCACCAATTGTGCAAGAAAGCCCAACAAATGGTCATCAGAGGCAGTCACACTATCACCAAGGCATTGATCTCACGATTTTCATCAGTTACCAAGATGTGGTAACCACTACCAATCTCATGGTAGCGAATTCCAAAGCTGAATTCTGTGCTGTCTAAAAAACAATTTAATTTTTCTGTCTTGATTCTTCCTGCATTCAAGCTTATTAGGTGATCCCTGGTTCTAATGTTTTAGGGAGAGGAAAATAGCTTCTCCCTGTGCATTTTAGCCATGCCAAAGATAATTTTATACTCCTCTGTCATGTCCCCTATCCTATTCTAGAATATCAAGGCCCAAATGTCACAACCTTTCTTCAAAGAATAGCTGCTCTAGCCCATTGATCATCTTAGTTACCTTCCTCTGAAACTTCTTCAGCTCTTCCATATCCTTTTTGAGGTGCAGCAATCAGAACTATACACAATATTCCAGATGCAGTTGCACCATTGATTTGTATAATATCTTAGATTCTACCATTCAGGGTTAATTGTGCTTTGAAACATTCATTGTTCTGAACCACAATTGTCACACACCCTTGCCACTGACCTGTTGACTGACATTGATGGGAGTTAGTTCAAAACTTTTGTTTTATCTAATCTATCTTGCTAAATTGTTGTCACAGTATAACAGAATATCAATATAAAGAATAACAATATAAAAATTTAAGGGAACATTCTTCAGGATTAAAATTCCAGAAGATTGGACTATAACCAAGCATGTATGGGGCCATTACTTTTTATTTTTATGTCACTAGTCTGCACCTGGTATCATTTATGGAGGTCTTGGAAATTAATCAAGGGGCAAATATTGCCTGAGGTTACATGTTGCCTAATCCTGTTGTTTTAAATCATGCAGAACATTTCACATTCATTAACTGGTTTAGGTTTGCAAAATAATGCAAAATGTATTGCAGATCAATATATCTGAAACTATAGATGGGAGGGAAACAGGTTCAATTATGTGAGAGAGTCAGCTTTCAAAATAGGGACATTTTGTGCTCACTGCTTGTGATTATTTTTTAGAAATTCTGTTACAGGTTTGAGCTGATAGAATGAATAGAAGGATTTTATTTTGTTTGAAAATAAGTAGCTGACAATCCAGGAAGATATGCAAATAAATACATTGCAAACATAAGAACTGAACAAAGAGGTAACTTCTTTCTAAAACAGATAATGTAAAAAGCAACAATTCTCTAACAGATATGTTAAAGTCAGTAAAGGATTCATGCTTCATTTCATTGCTACTCTATGCAATGTATTTTAATGCCAAAGCAGCCATTCGTAAATCTTGTGCTATCACATCTCCACACATCTCCTTTACGCCAGTATTTCAAACAGTGTTTTCTGCCAGATATTGTGAATCTTCTCAATATTTGGTAGTTTATTCTAAGGTATTTGTGCTTTTATTGACAAGACTCAGAACTTAGAAAAAAGTTCTCTTTATCTCCCTTAGGCACAGAGGTCAGATGGCTAATTTCTCAGTTCAACCCACCTCATAAGGGGAAAATGGAAGGATTAAGCTTTCTGGACCCTGTCTTCAGTTGTACAGAAAACTGGTGAGATATATGTCTGGTAGATAATTAAATTACTAAACATCCCCCATGTTTTATGGCAGTGATTTCCTTAGTATTACTAACACTTCACTTATACGAAGTTGCTTGTCTTAAATATTAAGAGCAAAAGTATCTATAGAAATGCTAGAATCTGGGCCAGAAAAACAAACTGTTCCAACTTGTCAGATCACTAAAGCCTAATTTAATTTACATTTAGACTTTAACATTAGCATCATTTGGGCAAATGTGTGAGAAAAGTGGAGGACCATTGTGTGTATAGTTAAATAACAATCTCTTGAATGCTTTTCAGGCTCTGATTATTTAAACATTAATTGGTTGAATAATCAAGTTAAAATCTATTGACATATACATAGGAGTTCCTGGACAATCACTGCAATAAGAAGATGGATCTTAAGTCTCTTTCATCCTGGCAGAGCTATTATAAGGAGATGGCCAAGAGGCTTGTTTCTGGGTTTCTTGTGTTCTCTGTTTCTTTCCCCCTTTTCCTCTCTCTCATGTGCATACATACCGATTGACCCTTTGTGGCTAGATCTCAAATATTACACCTTGAATTATTATTACAGACAATTAAATTGGAATTCATCTTACCCATGCATGCCACTAGCACTCATCTTTTTCCAATTTGAAAATGATTAAATTATACAAAAGTAACATATTTTATTAAAAGCACTTACTTTTGATTTTTGACTGTTTTATTCTGCTTCATGCAGATCTTGCAGTCTTAAATGCTGCCTTTAATTTTTGCTGGAAAAAAAATTAGCCCATTACCTCTGGACTGTGAGAAGGGGATAGATTTGAGAGTAAGAATAGTACAGCCAATCTAAGCCCAAAAAGGACATGTTCAGACATCTTATTTTTTAAAACTCTTATTTTTCATAATGAACTAGTGATGAATAGCTATTTGCTGTTTCACTGTTTCCACTTAGCTTCTCCTTCCTATAGGGGCAGCAAAACATACCTAAACAGTTTTATATGTATCTTTCTTAGCATTATGTATAAACTAGGAACTCTGCTTCATTTCTTTTCTCACAAGGTAAAACTATAAACTGTGCATTTAACCACTTCCAAGGGGCCTTCGAACCCTATAATTTTAAGTCAAAAGCTATTTTTAACAAAAACAAAAAACAACTAGGTGGTGAGGCTATAGGCAAGGGCAGATTAAGTGAAGTTTGGATCAGTGCAAGCAAAAAAAAATAGATCACAAAAAAAAAAAAAAAACAAAGCTCAGGGTTGGAATAAAAATTACACCCTGTCTAGTAATTCTGAAAGGTAGTGGATTAAGCATAGTATGTAAATGGAGCCAATAAAACTTAACACACAGGTGCTAGAGTGAGCCTATTGCCTGTATTACCAACATGTACACTTCCTATTAGCAAAACTGGCATGCTACCATTAAAAAAATATCTGGATTCCATATATTATAGGGCTGGTCCAGCAAGACTTGTTTCTCTTTTTCAATAGTGCAAATCAATGTTTCTTTTCAGGAGCTGGACAGCTCCCAAGAAAAACTGCTGTTTCCCTTCTAAGCTTAGTTCAACTCCTAGACATCTTATTATGCCTGTATTTCTGTTTCCACAGACACAAAAGCAGTACATGGATAGGAACAGAGAACAGAGAAGCTCCATCTACATGCTTTGCAAAAATATTGTGATTGGAAATAAAAAGGAAGCTCTGGTAAAGTCCTTCCTACATTGAAAATTATGACTACCAGTTGCAAAATTATATTTTTCTCTTCTCCTGCTCCCTTCCCATCTCACATTAGGAGTGAAGGCCCTTTCATTGACCAGATGATGATGAATGAAATCTCTTGGCATCTCCCACCATTGACCCTTCCAGCCAAGGCTTTTGGGAGTTAAACCAGACATAGACAAGAAATTAGATTGCCAAAGCGGGATTGTAGCAGATATTACTTACTAATTATTTACTAATATGAAACAACTTTAAAATGTTCAACTGTGAAGATCCTCTTATTGAGGAATCAAAAAGTTACAATATAAACAAGTTGGAATAATGAATAAAAGCATTAGTTTTAGATACTGTATATAAAAAAATAATTGTTCTTCTTGCTACAGAGAGTGACATTTACATTTTAAATACTGTATGTGACATATTAAATATGTGACATTCATTCTAACTCATATCTCTCTCTCTCTCTCACACACACACACACACCAAATTAAATATTTCATTAATACATGAGATTAAATTACAGCCTGTTGGAATAAAACAGTTTTAGCAATCCTCTAAACAGGGAACATCAACAAATTTACTTAATTAACTAGTACGAGAAAACACCTTTTGTTTTTAAAATAGCTTCCAATGTCAGTTTTAAAAAAAGTATGGCATCAAAATATAAATATATGTTAAAATGGTTTAATTATACACTAAAGTCTAAATGTCACTAATTTATCTAACAAACTCCAATACTTTTATTCCTGGAGATATAAAAGGAAAGATTTTAGTTTTGTCAATTCTTCATTTCATTTCAACCATCTTAAATAAATTTGTTATTCCCCCTGAAATAAAGTAGCAAATAGAATTGACAAAACTAAACTGTATCCCTTTAGCATTTCCAGGAATGAAAGTGTAGGAAGTTATTCCCACTTGTTTATATTGTAACTTATTAAATGTAAAATTAAATCTATGGATGTATCTTTTTAATAATTTATATAATATAAATTACAGTACATATTAAAAAATAAACATTACACTTATATACATACATATTCTAAGGTTACACAAAATGCAGAAAAGGACTGCAAAGTAATTAGCCAGAAAATTAAAGGCATTAAAGGACAAAGAAAAGGAAATAGATTACATTTAGTTTGCACCAATAATATTCTATGTACCTTTCTATTCTTATAAACCTATTCATAATTTAATTCACAAATCATCTTTGATAAAAACCAGTAAATAAAGCAATAATAAAGCAATAAATAAAACATACATTAAGATACTATGGAAAATGTATGGAAAATATAAATTAAAAATAATAAAAAATAGAAGATTAAATTTTATGATATTACTATTATTAAAAGGAGTATATCATGGGAGCATAAAATTATTTTCCCTGTTACTGAAAAGTAGTAGGGAAGTATATTGCTATATTGGGCAACCACTGAAAAAGCTGGTTCCCACTAACGACTTCACCATCTTCAATATGGGAGGCACCTGGAACAAATAATAGATCACAGGAAAAAGTATTTCCTCAGATACTACGTTCCCAAGCTGAGAAATATTTCATAAGTTTTATTTATTTACTTCCAGCATCAAATATCTGATCCCAAGTCAAAATAAAGACCTTGAATTGGAACAAAATGAACTGGTAACCAGTAAACAACATAAATAAATGGCATGATTTGTTGATACCACTCAATTCTAGCCAAGAAATCTTGCCTTAGAATTTTGTACTACTTACATTTTCTGAACCATTTGGAAGGGCAGTCTCAAGTTTATTGCACTGCAGTAATCAAAGTGAGAAGTTACCAGGGCGTGAATTACCTTTGCTGGCATAAGTACTAACTAAGCCTGTGATGGCGAACCTATGGCACGGGTGCCACAGGTGGAACGTGGAGCCATCTTGTTGAGCACACAAGCTGTCAGCCAACTTACCTCCAGCTAAGCATGCACATGCAATTGCACATGCATGCATGCATGTGCAATTGCAGAGACCCAGCTGGTCTTTGGGCTTCTGCTGTGTATGCGTGCGATTGCAGCAGGAAATCCAGCTGGTCTTTGGAGCTCTCCTGCACATGCACATGTGATTGCTCATGTGTGCATGAGTGTCTGCACGCAGTGCACATGCACTGTACGTGCAAAACTTCATACATGCGCAGACGGTGCGGTTGCACATGCAGTGCACATGGAGCCGCACACAAAGCACATACTTTTCGTCACTTGGTAAGTAAAAGCTTCTCCACCACTGGTCTAAGCTGATGAAAGGTGCTTCATGCTGCAGTGCCACTAATGTTAAAAATACATCCAGAAAGAATCTTGATCTGTTATTTTTTTTAGGGAAAGTATAACCATATCCAGAACAGATTTAAGCCCATTACTGTTGCTGATGCAACAGTTTGTTGGTCCATCTCATCAGCAAAGTCATTGACTCACATGAATCCAGTGAAAAAGAGAGGATAGCTTCAGCAAATTTAGACATTTTATTTTAAATCAATAAATAATCTCACTCAGAGTTTTCATGTTTAGTGGTGTACAACATGGGTTATAAAATGGAACCAGGAAATTTTATGGCATAAACATCTTGAAATTAAGCAGAAATATCCACAACACTATCCTCTGAAGATCACCATACAGTTCCATATGGAACTGCTTTAAAGCTCTTTCACCAAAGACAACCTTTTTCAGATATATGTCATGGTTGCTAGTATCAAACACTGCTGAGAGATCTAACAGAATCAACAAAAATGCCACTTTCTCATTTCTCCTGTAAATTTCATCCAACAGGGTAACAAAGGAGATCTTGAGCTCAGATTAGGTCTGATCACCAACTGAAATAGATGTAGAAATTCACTGACTATATTTATTTATTAAATTTATATACCACCCATCCAGCTCTCCAAAGATCCAAGAGTATCAGAATCTGCATACACCCCTTGCTGGCCATTGGCTTATAATTATTTTGACCATCTGGCTCCATTGAGTATCCCTTATTTACAAGCTGTAATAAACCATGAGGAGCATGGTTCAAACAAATACATAGTTGGATGCACTCACCCAAGCATTTTGTCTGCATCAGTCAAGCCTGAAAAATTAAATCTCATCCATAATCTTGAACAGAGCTCTGGGCACTTCTACAAATGCAACTTCTAATAAAATGATAAGAGTCTAAGTTTTGAATTTGATCAACATTTCCTTCAAAACATCTATGCAACATGTCATAGTGATAGTGATATGCTGTGGGATTGCCAAAACCCCCAAACTACTCAGTAAATAACTACTCACTGGGCAGCATTGACAGAATGCAAAAACAAAGAATAAAATCTACCTGTTTTCCATCACCACCCTAAAGTTGGCATGGAAATTAGCTCTAATTAGTGTTTGATCAGATGTAAAATTAGTATCCCTTCACTTGTATTTTAGTCATCTGATTTGCTTCATTGTGTACCAAGGGACTGTGCAATGTGGGAGAGAATTTAAGGAACAATCAGGTCAGTGGTATTGTCATTTGTATATTCCATAAGGAAAGTAAATCATTAACACAAGCACCAGCCATACCAGGAATTTTTTTTTTTACAACTTTCTGAAATCCTGTGGAATCTATTCACCTCTGGGGGTGCTCCATTCTTATAGGTGCGTGTCCTTCTGTAGAAAGGAGTAGTTTGTGCAAGTTTCCACAGAAAGTGTTTTGGCTATGCAAAGGAACAGATGTAAATCCTCCCACAATTTGTCATCCTTCTGCCCAATAGATACATCCAAATCCAGTGTGTAATCTGTCATGTGTGTTGAGTCAATAACAAGTTGAAACATGTATGATAGTTATGACGGCCATGTGGTATCAACCAATCCAACTAAGACTTCACCATGGATGCTGAAGTCTCTCAGAACTAATGTTCTAGGAGTCCTCATCATCAAATCTGAGGTCATCTTCATCAATTTAGTTAGAGAGGCTGCTGGCAGATATGGTGGTACAACACCAAAATCCTGGATACCCAATACAAGCTGCACTCAATAGTGGCACTTAAACAGACAGCAAAACTGGATAAAGATAATTCCTATAGATATTTCCCCTCTGTCCTATTCTGTGCTGTATCAAGTATCCAAAGGAGCATACCTGAGAGAGACTACAGTAATACCCCTCAGTTCTCCAACCCAGGTCTCAGTTATGTACATCAAGTAGGCCCACCCATCTACAATAACAAAATGGCTCAGTGCACCTGTGCAAAGCAATAACCAGAGAAAGAGACAGGCACAATATGTCTTTTCTCTCTTGTCATTTTAAAAATATTACAGTGCAAACATAATGGACTCAGACAGACATGATGGACCATCAGACAGACAAATAACAGTGTGCATCATGCATCTTCTTACTCTATTGGTTTATTATAATGCTTCATCTAAACAATTAAGCTTTATATTTTTCTTTATAAAATAAATTAAGAATCTCCCTAGGGACTCGGGGCAGTTTACAGCCAATAAAATAAGCATACACAGTTTACTCCATAAAAACCAATTAAAATAATTAAATAGTGGCTG
>JAEANM010000588.1:0-34334 GCA_017656035.1 Myanophis thanlyinensis
GGGTGCTTAGCAACTGGCTCACTTTCATAGCCTGTTGCAGCATTCTGTGGTCATGAGACTTCAGTTTTCATTTTTGTATTATAACATTTCTAGAAATAAAGTGAAAAGGTACATTTCTAGCCATGTGTTGTTTACACAACAAATTTATGTTTTATTTCAAGAGGTTTAAATACTAATGGTATTACTGTCACCCTGTTATCTATTGTACTGGCATCCTAGGTATTGTTTTGTACTGAAGAACTGACTTTGTAAGGAGGACAACATCTGGCACACTGTGTAAGTAGGGTAACATTATGGGACACTGAAAGCTTGTTTTATTTGGATGTATGTTACTAAAAAGCAGCTCTCCAAATATGGAAGTTGGTTTCTTAAAATTGCCGAATTTGAGAAACACTGGTTCAGATAGATTATATCCATGATAAAAATCAGAGTCAAGTGAAACAGAGACCTGAATAGAATCAGTATTGTACTACAAGGATCAGGATCCTGAACAAAGCTCGAATTCAGATGAGGAAAAAAAAATCTGGTATGAACTCAAAGAGAGGTCAGCAGTTCAAGATGTCAGATGTCCAGCAGAAGTCTAAGTAAACAAGACAATCCTAAACTAGAAGTCAATGAGCAAGCAGCATGTTCCAGTAGTCAGCAAGCCTTATCTAAGGATTTTAAGTCTGAATTCCTCACATCTTACCTACCTAAAATAACCACTGATATTCCTCTGACGTTCTTTCCTCACAAGAAAGGTCACCTATTTTCAAAGCACTCTTACAATTTTAGTCATGTTATCTGAGGTAACTTTCAATCTTTGGGGCAGTGGTGAGATTCAATGTTTTTTACTACTGGTTCTGTGGGTGTGGCTTGGTGGGCGTGGCTGGGGGAGGTCATGTGACTGGGTGGGCAGTTTCTATAGGCAGGACAATAAAGATTAAACTAGGAACAACACCAGAATGTTTTTCCCTGCCTTCCTTACAGGATTAACCCTGTAAAATGGAAAAAAAACAAAAGGAGATTTCTTCCAACAACCGGTTCTCCAAACTGCTTAGAAAATTTACTACCAGTTCTAGTGAACCTGCTAGAACCTGCTGAATTTCACCTCTGCTTTGGGGCCAAAAACACAGGTCTTTGAAGATCAGTAAAGATTAAGAATCAACTTCTCTATTTTTAATACATTTTAATGACAGTTTAGTACGGGCAGTCCTCAACATGACCACAATTGAGCCCAGAATGTACTGTATGTCACTAAATTAGAAATTTGTTAAGTGAGTTTTGCCTCATTTTATGACTTTTCTTGCCACATTTGCTAAGTGAATCACTGCAGTTGTTAAAGTCAGTAACACGGTTGTTAAGTGAATTTGGTTTCCCCATTGACTTTGTTCCTCAGAAGGCTGTAAAGGAAGATCACATGACCCCAGGACATTGTCATAAATATGAGTCCATTGTCATGCATCTGAATGCAAATCATGTGATCATGCAGATGCTGCAACAGTCATAAATATGAAACATGATTATAAATCACTTTTTTCAGTATTGTTGTAACTTCCAATAGTCTCTAAATGAATTGTTGTAAGTCGAGGACTACCAGTATTACAGAATAGCCCCTAAAATGAAAATGTACTCTGAAATAGAAGAAAATTGAGGCAATGACTCACAATTAAAAATGACAAGAATATATCATTGTAATTGAGCTTAGAAGAAGAAAAAAGTTAGAGTAATATGTAGCAATGAAAAACTCACTGATCTGGTTGATACATTAACAGTGTACAATCAAAGTGACCAGATTCAAATAATATATTTAGTCAAGTACAAACTATACATTGATTCACACAGCCGGCTACACCAGAGCCTGTTTTACTAAATAATTGACTCATTTTGAACAAAATTGTAAATTTGGTTTACAAATCATAATAATTAAGTTACATAACATATCAAACAAGCTATATAGTTTTGGCTGTTGTATGATTTTGATATGTGAATCCAGAGAGTTTATAGGAAATAATGGTTTACTAAAAAGGATTATATATATATACTGGAACAAAATGCATAGCCATAGTTATATGTTATATATAAGCCATAAAGAGGTCATATCCATTATGACGGGATTATGCAGAATGATGTAATTTGCTTCAGTCACATCACAATATGAATGCTATAAAGTGCATTATTCACCATGTAATGACACCATAATGCATGGGACATTCCCCACTCACCTACTCACTCTGACACACATGCTCATGATCATTCCAACATAGTTTCCAATAGTTTCCTATTAATGGCACTGGCTAAACAAACTAACCTCCTTCCCTGCTGATTTTTCCTTAGTGTCATGTCTAAGCTAGAACATCAGCTTTTTCTCTTTAGAACAAGCCACAACTTACCATATTTTTTGGCATATGAGACGCACCTGATTATAAGACGCACCTGATTATAAGACGCACCTAGATTTAGAAGAGAAAAACAACAACAAAAATGTTTTTGGCCTTCATGCGCCCCATTTTCGGCCCTTTTTTCAAGCCTTTTTGGGCCCATTCTCTGGGGATTTTTTGGCCTGTTTTTGAGGTTTTTTGGGGGGTGCATTTTCAGAAACTTTTTTTGGCCCATTTTTGAGGCTTTTGGGGCCCTTTTTCCTAAAAAAGCACCAAACAAGGCCAAAAAGACCCTGAAACGGGCAGAAAAAACCCTCAAAAATGGGCCAAAAAAGTCCCCAAAACAGGTCCAAAAAAGGCCCAAAAACGGAGCCTGCAAAGGCCAAAAAGTAACCAGCAGGTAAGTGGGGCTTCTGCAACATTCAGGGGTGGGGGGAGTGCATCTTATACGCCGAAAAATAAGTAAGCCAAAACTAAACTATGACTTCAGTTTTTAGCTGAGTTCACAGTTTATTGATTTCTACTTAGCCATTATGTGACTGTGTGGTTATTATTATAATTAAACCAAATGGATGCTAAATTTGAAGGTTTAAGACTAATTATCCAAATCTATTACTGTTAGGTATGCCCTTCCTAAATATATTTCTTCCTGTATATGTACATTTTGGGGCAAATTGTTGAATAGAGAATTATGAATACAACTAAGTTCCATTCACTAAAATCTATTCACACTGCAGTGCTTGAGGAATATTTGTGTTTTTTCTTTCTGAAATCTCTTGTTTGGGAAATAGCAAATGGAAGCAATGTGCATTAACATACTTGCTCTTTTTTCAAAAGGTTTTACAATTTGGTTAGAGGAAGTACAAGATAACCAGTTTTCAGAAGGCAGGATCTGTTGATTTCTACTAAGTTTAGCTGCCGTTGATTCCATTTGGTCTTCTGTATCTTACAAAGCAAACACTAATTAAAACAAAGCCATTGTTTTGAATGAAGGAAAATATAATAAACAGAAAAAGTAGCACAAGCAAGCAAAAGAGCTGGAAAAATCTACCAGTGACAGCCTCCATTCCAAACATCATCAGCTGTCTGAAAAATGAGAACTTGGAATGCTGGCTGGAAAGAAATGAGACCAGCCGCTCTTGTACGTGCACACCCACCATGCAAATACACCTGGACTATGTAGAGATGGCACAAGATCGTTATGTGAACCAAATATTGAGGGGAGAGGGGAGAAGGGAGAGGAGGGGGTGCAATCCAGACATGGCAATCAATACCCATGATAAAAGCAGCTCCAGTGTGGAAAATAGCAGTGTGTATTTTGTCCCGGGCTGGATCTGCAGAGTGATTTCAAAGTTAGATGTTAAAGAATATTACAATTTGATGGTAATTGGCTTTTAAAAGCATGAGAGCTGCTAACTTAACTGTCAGCAAGTCTGTGAAAGACCAAACTGGTATGATCTCTTCTCTGTTTCTCATTCTATACCTATTTAATTTCCCATATTTCTCTGTTGCCTAGATCAGGGTCTTCAACCTTGGCAACTTTAAGTCTGGTGGACTTAAAAGTTGGTAGCTGGGAAATTCTGGGAGTTGAAGTCCATCAGGCTTAAAGTTGCCAAGGTTGGAGACCTCTGGCCTAGATCAGTGTTTTTCAAACTTCGCCACTTGTAGATGTGCACCCACACCTTAAAGTTTCCAGGTTTGGAAAACACTGGTCTTGGTCTTATAACTCCAATCCTTCTAAGTCCTCTTACCTGTATTACTTACCTTCTCGCTCAGTAATTTACCTATCTTAAATCTAGGCCTTGTAAAAAAAAATTTCCTCAAAGCCAAATGGTTTCCTTGATACTGGATCCTTGTTCACAGCAGCTCTTCTACCTGACTAAGTGGAATGTTTATGAATATTTCACAGATAAAGCAACTCAGCCAATAGTTACTGCTAAGATTTAAACGAGTTGGTTCCATATGGAAAGTTTTAGAAAGGAGAGGAGGGGGAGAGATATTTTTTTTTCCATATGAAGTTTGTACAAAACAACCTCTGTGTGTCTCAACAGCATCTGTGGTTTGCCAAGGCATTGCCAGTAATTTCTACAATTAATGCACAACTTTTAGATTCTATCAAATCATACAGGCTGATCTGTTTAAAAATATGAATGATGAGCACAACCCGGGACAATAGAATTACATCAACTGGTAATTTCCATCTCATGATGATTCATTACCTGAACTCACAATCCTAAAAGAGTCACAGCACTGCCAGTCTCATTAATGCTGTGATGGCAGACATCTCTGAAGATGAATAGTAACTTTGTTTGCACCCTTACCCTCTCAAAAAAACGCCACCATTGAGGTCTCTTCCACACAAGGGCCCAGTGTGTAGATTTTACATATGGCAAGGCCATATTAGCAAGATGTGAGGTCATATGCCTTCCTCCACAGATCTTTCATTCTAAATTGGAACTAATAAGTACAAATATCTTCAAGAGTGGGTACCATTCATATTATTTCTCCACCCTTTTTATATAGGCAGATCACATAAACTAGAAAATATGCTTCAAGAGAAATATTTTTAATATAGTATTAAAATTCCCAGAAAGATTCAAAGATTTGTTCTTGAAATTATTCATGATTCAAAGGAAAGTGCCAGACTAGGTGGCTCAATCATAGTTTTACTGAATAAACTACAATTTGCTCACTTGGCAGAGCACATAAAGCCATAAAGAAGTAGAACTCAATCTCCTTCAACTATTGTATTATGGAAAATTCATATCATCTAATAAAATATCTGTCTTCCAGAGCACACAATCTGCAAATATGGTGGAATTGCAATTGTTAACTCCCAGGGTTTGTGGCATTTCTAGTACATATGGACGGTGCTAGATTAGAGAAGACAGCTGAAAAAAGTTCTCAGACACTAAACAAATGCTTTCTTCTGGTGGGTTTGTTTGTTGTTTTTTTTTTTTTTTTGGACAGATGAAAAGCCATTAGGATTTCTCCCCAGAGAAAATCCATGAACTTGTCAATATTTTTAATTGGAAAAAAAAGGAATAATAGATTGTCTTCCATTTTTGTTATTTGATGTACTTCCACTTATTATGTTTACACTATGAATCTTTTTTATTTATCTTACTTTTTCTAATCTTTTTCAATATGCAGTCAAAACGCAAACACACACACACAACTTATTTACTTATTTGCTATCATTTCCAACCATTTTTTTTATCCACTCTTGTCAACTCTAACTGATAGAGGATACAACAGGATTTCAATGTTACCTGCTTGCACTGGCTTGTTTGCTATGTCTGTAGTAAAAATACACAAGGCTTTACCAGGCTTGACACAAAACCTCCATTAAAGCTGCAGACAAATATTGATCTGCTGACTTACAAAGCTAACAAAGTAGCATCCTGGTCATGGCCTTGTAACACAGTTGGATGTATACTAGGCAGACAGAAGTAAAGACTTACAATTTAGCAAGAACAGAAACCTATGGATTATTTTGCCTATGCCTCCCAAAGTTCTTTTATACTCCCCCAACAGAACTTTTTCAAGTACTTAAATATTTGACCAGTGTCAGAATGACAGATTAATTAAGTCCCAATTCAAAGAAATGATACAATTAGTTTTGATGCATTTTATAGAAAAAAAATCTATTGCAGCGATCTAGGCACCAAAAGTGAATCTGAACTAAGACAGATTGTCAGACCACCATCTGATCGTTGTTGCAAGATTAATTTCAGGCACTGAGACCTAAGAAAATAGGTAAGATCTCACTGGCCTTTTTCTGATCACCTGCCCCTTGAACATTACTTTTCATAGCTCT
This sequence comes from Myanophis thanlyinensis, assembly GCA_017656035.1. Classification (NCBI taxonomy): domain Eukaryota; kingdom Metazoa; phylum Chordata; class Lepidosauria; order Squamata; family Homalopsidae; genus Myanophis; species Myanophis thanlyinensis. The sequence goes on from JAEANM010000588.1 coordinate 6,181, forward strand.
TAAGAGTAAGTCCATCTCTATGTTCAGGGCTAATGTTACTGATCCAACTTCTAATTTCAAACTATTGTCCTGCTACTATCATGTTGTTTTGGAACAAGATCATTAAGAAGATAGTAGCCGGACAACTATGGTAACTGTTAGAGCAAATTGATATTCTGGGTTTGACACAATATAATTTTAGAGCTGGCTTCACTCCAGAAATAACCTTGATAGCCCAGTAGTTGTTTTTATGAAACAGACAGAGGGAATGCTCCTCTATCAATATTTCTCAGTCTCTCAATTGCTACTGATACCATACACTATAGTATCTTACAGGGCCAACCCCATGAGTTAGTAATTACAGGGACTGTGTGGCAATGGTGCTATTCCTACTTCCAAGAATAGTTTCAAATGTCATGCTGGGATATTCTGTTCAACTCCATAGGAGTTACACTGTTGAGTTCAGCGTAATTGAATTACGCCCAATATTATTGAGATGAGTCTCAACTTGAGCTCTCCCTTTCATCTAAACCAAGAGACGTGTTAAATCAGGGCATACAGGCGATGATGGACTGGATGCGGCCATACCTTCCAGGAAGACATAAACTTTATGGGCAGTTCTTACATTCACAAATTAGCCTTAACTGGTATTTTCTTTGTATAGGATGAGGTTTAGATGTAGGATGTTCTATGTTTCTGTATAAGAACATCTTATTGGAAAGTCTATTGTAGTAGCTTCAGTAGTAAGTCTACGGTGCCAATTTCCAGAACGATATAAATTGACCTTAATGATGCATGCACTCCATGTGGAACTACCCTTGAAAATAGTCTGGTGTTGAAGAACGTTGCAAGAATAGTTAAGTACCCATTGGAAGATGGTTACTCCACTCTGCAAGGGCTTCACTGCCTATTGGTAAGATCTTAATTTCTAAACAGTTCTGGACCTGGATAATTGAAAGATCATCTCCCCAAGTACTACTAACCATACTCCAGTCAACATAGAGCTTCCCTTGAAGAGTATTAGGAAGCTTCAGTTGTGCAAAATGCAGCAGGGTATGCACTAATGTGCATCTCAAGATTGCTGTATACCATTTCTGCTCTGTCAGCCACATGCTCCCACGTCCAATTTAACATTCTGGGGATAAATTGTAAAAAGCCCTACATGGCATGGGGCAGGATTATTTGAAAGACTGTTTCTCTCCAGTGACATCTATCTATCTCCTCATGTCCAGAATATGTCCCATCTATTAGAAAGTGTCATCTGATAAGATTCAGGAATAGGGGTTTTTCTACTGCTGCACTTGCCCTATGGAACATCATTCCCCAGACGTCATCCTGGGTCCCAATCTTGACAGCATTGTGGAAGGGCCCAAGGACTTGGCTTTTCCATTTGGCCTGGCGATCAGAGAATGGGGCAAAGCTCATAAAATGGTTATACTATTTGTGAATCACTGTACTATCTCAATAACTTTATTGCATGGCTTTTTAAAAATTGTTTTAATTTATTTTAATTTATTTATTTTATTAATTTAACTTATATACCGCCCCCCTCTCCTGCAGGACTCGGGATGTTTTGTATTGTTCGTCTGGTTGTTTTATTCTGTTTTGGGTACTGTATACATTTTAATTATAAGTCACCCAGAGTCATGAATATGAGATAGACAACTATATAAATCAAGTCAACTGATCAATTTGAAATCTGGGGAGAGACTGCTAATGGTCAAATATGTGCAGGAGTTTTTCAGTGCATGTTTTTATTGATAGGGTTTCTCTAGAGCAGCATCCAGTCTTTGGAATAAACTTCCTGAAGCAGGGTCCTTCCTTTTGAATTCTTAGAAGATAGCTGAAGGTCTACCTCTTTACCCTGGCATTTCCTGAACCTTAGCAAAGATGGTTTAAATGCTGTTATGGTTTTAATAAAAAAGTACTATAGCCATGACGACGAACCTATGGCACAGGTGGCACGCAGAGCCACCTTGCTAGGCACACAAGCTGTCGGCCAACTTCCAGCTAAGCATGCATATGTGATTGCGAATGCACGCATACACAATTGCAGAGACCCAACTGGTCTTTGGACCTCCACTGTGCATGCGCATGATTGCAGCAGGAAATCCAGCTGGTCTTTGGAGCTCTCTCTGTGCATGCACAGGTGATTGCTCATGTATGCATGAGTGCCTGCATGCAGCATGCATGCATGTGCAAAAGCTGCATGCATGTGCAGATGGTGCAAATGCACATGCAGCACACATAGAGGACCCGCACGCAGGTGCAGATGGCACGCACAAAGCACGTACTTTTCGGCACTCGGTAAGTAAAAGGTTCGCCGCCACTGTACTATAGTGTTTAAGACTATTTTCTTATGCGATTTCAAATGTGAGTTTATAATAAAAAGAGTCACATTGAATTCATGAGTTGGTAGAGCAGGTATAAATCAGTATCTATCCGTCTATCCAAGACCATCAGAAAAACAAGATGATTTTTCCAATATGGAAGGTTATTTTAAAAACCAAGGAGTTAAGGAGAAGAATTGGTTTTTTCCTTATGCTTATCACAGCTCAGATCCCAAATGAGATTCGCATTGTAGTGTGAAGTAAAATAAACTCAGAAGCAACACTGTATAACATTACTTCCTTTCACATAAAAATATACAAACTCTGGAAAGAACAGGGAGGCAGTAAAATCCCTGTTGGAACAGTTTGCATATGTTCCTAATCCAATGTTTCTCAACCTGGGCAACTTTTAAGATTTCTGTTGAAATCCACACATCTTAAAGTTGCCCAGGTTGAGAAACCGAGTCCTTCAGTAATCTGTAGTTAAGTGTGATCCACAAGGTGTACCTTGTGCCTTTTACCCACACATCCCACCTATTTTCCACAACCGTATTGATGAGATAATAATTCTCCTATACTTCTCATCTTTACCTGGTCATGATCTGACATATCTACTCATTCACTTCAATCATAGCTTGATGGTAAATGTATATTTATATTAGGTCTGCCAGATAAGACATTCAATATAAATTACACTACAACTGCATCAGTGATTTTTTTATTTGCTATAATAAGTTTGAGAGCTGTGCAAAGCATTTAAAGGCGTGCAAGCCAAGTGTCCCACCCTGAAGCACTTAAGCAGCTGATTTTTCCAGAAGACTTGGTGCAGCTGTTATAAGGCTTTCCCAGGTCATCCCAGTATCCTTAAGCATACAACAGCTGCTTTACTTTGTTGGACACGTTGTCTGCATATGTGCATGCACAGGCATTCTGGAAAAGCCTTTATAGCCACCATGTCAAGCCTCTCCTGGACTGAGGCTGCCTCAGTAGGTTGAAGACAGATGTTTCTGCACTAATGTACTTTGTAAAATGTCCTTCTACTGCTTTGCAGAATCTCAGTAAATTCTTCCAGTCAAAGGGCTATATACATATTTATATAACTTGTAATTCTGACAAAATTGGAACAAGCTATATGAGACATTCCAAACAACTGCAGTGTTTGTAATATATCAGTCATTGTAATATTGCAGGAATAATTTGATCTAAGTATGCTAGACACTAGAAGCTGCACATAGATTGTGTCAGTTGCATAAAAGAACGTTCACTAATAAAACATGACCTAGTAATGTTGGCATCGTTTACTCCAGAGAAATTTCCTCAAATCTGTTTATTCAAAAGGCAAAGGCCAATCTTTTCTTCAGTAGGAAAGCTTGACTGGATAGTGAGATGCGTGCTAAAAGTTAATTTCTTTTCCTAGAATGGGTGTCACCATTTAATTAAGAATTCATGTCTTTACTATGTATATTATACAAAGCAGGAAGTTGAAATAAATGGGAAATGGGAATAAACTTTCAGATGTTGCTGCCTATTTATCTGTACTGACAGTCAGGTTTTGCTTTAATTCTTTCAATGCCTAGACTTCTTGGAACATTATTGTTCACTGATTAATTATCTTTGAAAGTGAAAGTGCAATCTTTCCTAGATGCTTACTAGGTTCACCTATCCCAGCGTCAACATCAAACTTCTTAAAAATAAAGAATAAAATTTAGCTCTGGCCTCTTTTTTCAGTAATACAAGCCAGGTCCAATAGGTCTGAGACTGTAATATCTGAATAATGAACTATGGTTTTACCTTGGACTACTATATTTAACACTTCAGCTGCTTTATCTCTACGAAGTTATTATTTAGGATAGACATTACTATTTGGGAGAATATTAGTTTAGGAATAGGAGCTGTTTCATCAAGAAAGTGTTAGGCTTTATAAATACATGTTCAAGTATGAAAATTGAAAGCACTAATTGCATTGCTAATTATGTATGGTGCCAGGCAGCTGCTTAACACTTCCCCTACTAAGTAAAAATCAGCTTCTTGTGCTCAGTGCTGGACTGTTTCTCAATTAGAGACTGTGCTATTGTTTCCTATTTGGGACAATAGGTTGTATTAAACAAAATGCTATAGTTTTATTTTTCTTCACATAGCAGTAGCATTTTTCTTAAATTTATTGTTTTCCTAGGAAGTCAAAGGATCAAATATCCCACGTTCCTCTGAAAAAATCAAGGCCACAAACCTTTGCCAGATCTTTATACTGGCCACATCCAGTTGCAGACAATTGATCCCTTGGGATCGTGGAGAAAGCTTTTGAGAACATGACCAAGAAAAGTAAGCTAGAGTGGACTAGGCCAAAGCACAATAGCTTCCTTCATCCTGTGCTTTATGGATAAACTGACATGTCTTGCAGGGTGTGAACATAGGAAGGAAAGCAGGTTTAGACATTTTAAGCCATTTCTTAATTATAATTACAGCCGTGCTCCATTCTGTCTTCCTCTGCTGGTCAATGCCAGATTCACATCTGGCTTTCATCCAGGGTCTTTTGCATCATGACTAAACTTCTGGCTTCTTTGGCAGGCTTCAACTCTCTAATTGCCAATCTAGACTAAGTTTTGTTTTTGTCCCTTTCAAGTTTGAAAGTGATTTCCTTTGCTGGGCTCTTGGCCCAATCTTTCTACAGGGGGTTAGTAGCAGAACATCCTGGGGATCCAGATTGTTTCCTGATCTTCCAAATGTAGCTACATTTAACCATTCAAAAATGACCTTCACTACCCTGCATTCAAAATCGTAACAGACCATCCTAAGATCTCCAGTTCAGAGACGAGAAAGCAACCTTCTCCAAACAAAAAAAAAATCGGACATACATCTCTCAAATTAACAATCTCAAAAAGACAGAGGAGCCTCAACCCAACTGGAAATCGTATTTCCTAGCCAGGTTAGATCTCCAATTCTAAGCATAGACAGGAAGATGCCTTCTACTGAGTCAGTCATTGATTCATCTATTTTAATACTGTTAACACTGGTTGGCAGGATTTCAGGATTCCAGATTAAAATAATTTCCAGATCAATTTACAAAAATCAAGAATTGAATCTAGGACTATTTTTGTATAAAGCAAAATCCCACATACATGAAAAAGGCATGGTTTTGCCATTGTGTATCAGGCATCTGTTTAGCTTGCTATTTCTTTTCTTCAATTTTCTCCCCAAATAGCACTTCTAATTAATTAGCTCTAATTAATTATTTATACCTACATCCTGCCTTGCCTCTAAGAGATTTGGATCAATTATCCCTTAGACATTTATACAATTGATTGTGCTTATAACAATCCTGAGAGATAAGTTAGATTATGAAATGAAGCTGGCTCAGGGTTATCTGTAAGATGTAACAACGAAGGACTGGAAAGAGAATATACCTGTACAGTATTTCTCCAATTCCTATTCAATAATCTAACACCCTCAAATCAGAGGCAAGCCACATTTCCAGAATCTTAGATCACGAGCAACGGAGAGAAGAAAAAAACAGCACTGCCAACTTTTGAAACCTCTGTTTTTCCTGCAGTGGGATGCTGGTTGACCATTTACAGCTAATAATGGACATGCACGTATCAGTCATCTGTTTCCTAAGCCTGGTGATTCTTCAATGCAACTTATAATATACAGCAATCTTTGCTTGCTTTTTACCAGGCTCCCCTGCAAGTGGAAAGGAAAAAAAAAACAGCAGAATTAATAGAGCAGACAAGACTGAAAGGATCCCAGAAATAAGGACAGCTCTGACATCTGGGCCATGTCTCAGTAATGCTGGGTTCACACAAGGGTCCTGTATTCCTCAGAACCGAAGAATAAATTTATCCTTCTGTTTAGTAAGCTACACTCAGGATTTATATTTGTACATTGCCAAATTACTCAATTGTACTTTCTCCCAAGAAATTACGGCAAACTAATTTGGAAAATTCCCAGAAATTTTACATCTGAAAACTCTACTTCTGTTCTAAGGATAATAATAATAATCTTTTATTTTTTTTAAAGAACCATCTTTATTTCCTATGGCTTTCCACCCCTATTATGTGAACATGCTATCCACATTTGATATTATGAAATTTCCCTCTTAAAAAAAAATCTATGAAATAGATTATTAAGCTTCCAACAAGCTCAACAAACCTGTTTTACTTTAATGCCCACTAGAATCAAAGAGTAAAAAGAAATATAGCCTATACTCTTCCACTATGTTAACTACTATCCCCAGCTCTCAAAGGCTTTATACATACATTTCTCACTTTCTCATCACCTGTAAGTAAAACTATTTAATAGCTGTTAGAAGATAAAACAATAAGAGAATAGAGTTTTGCCTGAACGTTACACAAAAGTACAGATGGTGTCTATCAGTACAGGGGTTTTGATACAGTAGTTACTCATTAATAAAGTACAGGCAAGACCCAATTACAGGTAGTCTTTGACTTAAAATAGTTCATTTACTGACTCTTTGAAATTACAATGGCACTAAAAAGTGACTTATGACTGTTTTTCATACCTGCAATCCTTGATGCATCCCTATTGTCACATGATCAAAATTCAGACATTTGGCAACTGGTATGTATTTATGACAATTGCAATATCCTGGAATCATGTGAGCCCCTTTTGTGATCTTCTGACAAGCAAAGTCAATGGGGAAGCCAGATTCACTTAACAACCCAGTGACTAACTTAACAACTGCAATGATTCACTTAAAAACTGGGAAGAAAGTAAATAGGGAAAAACTCATTTAACAACTGTCTCACTTAGCAACAGAAATGTTGGGCTCAATTGTGGTTGAAAGTCGAGGACTACTTGAATATTAGCATTCTCCTGTTCAGGGAGATCAAGTATTGCCAATGGGAAAACACACACTCAGCGTTCCTTACTGCAGCTTACACAGCAACATGAAGATGGAAATGGTACAGCAAATTAACTGTAGTGGAGAAGAAGATAATTCTGAAATATTCTGACATTTAACAAGAAGAAACACACCATCTTTCTTTGCAAGGCTAAAGGAGGTTCCTTCACAGGCAGGATATCTTAAATTATAGCTCATGGGAAACAAGAGTATAAGTGGCTATTGCTCCCCTACCCATGTTTTGAAAGTTTCTGGAATATAACTGGACCTGTGGAACAGTCTTCACAGGGAAGTTCCGATGGCCCTCATGTAAATTTAGATTATCCCGTTCTTGCTGGCCTATCACAATGTCTTTAAAAAGTGGCTGTTCCCTCAAACCTTAGGATGTTAACGGAATTCAGTTTGAATTTTTTTGCTTTGATTGATTGTGAATAATTTTACCCAGTCTCTGCCTGTTTTTTGTATCAATTTTATATGCATGCTTTTTTGCTTGGTAGCTACTCCAAGTTATTAGATTTAGATGGGCAGCCCTATGTATTTGGATAATAAATAAAATATGGTTACCAAAAATATAAGATTTTAGAGTAGATGGGCCCCTGGACTCTAGGCTTCTTCCAATGTGTTTACTGCATTTTCTCATGCTGCTATGAAAATACCATGTAATAGAGATGCATTCTATCTAGCCCGGCTCCCTCCTTATTAAGTTAGTTTTTCATTTGAAGAGGAGGAAGAACACACTCAAAATCTCATCTTTTACCTAAAGTCATTAAAAAAAAAACCTAGTTCTGGTTCTCACTCTGTTTATGCGGGCACTACATCAAGTTTCCTCACCATGGTGCTTTCCACCAGATGAATTGGCATTTCTCCTACACAACAAAATATTCATTACATCTCATTCTATCTTTTCCTTCTCAGTAGACCTCTTTGTGAAAAGAAAAACAGACCACAGAAACAGTAGAAAAGCACAAAAAATGTAAAAATGTAAAAATGTAAAAAGACAACAGCTAGAATCCCTCTGACACAACCAAAGATGAATGATTAAGAGAAAATGTCAGTTGAAAGCACTCCCTATCTAACTGTGACTATTCATATGCCATGAATGATCCCTAAATACCAGCTTTAAGATGTGTGAACTTCAACTCCCAGAATTCCCTAGCCAGTAAACCCCCAATGCGCACATCTTAAAATTGTCGGAGTTGAAAAGCACTGCCATGTACACTGTAGATGCCCTATGTCATCATGATTCCTCATATTTCAAGACAGAAATCTGGCCTTAAAATAGGGTCCGAGGCTGAGTTGAATCTCAGATTAACTCATCCCGGAATGGTGGTAAGAATGCCAGAGGAAATGTAATAGAGCCTTCTAGAAACAGAGGAAACAGCCCCACCATTTACTTACATCCTTTTCTCTTTCCTTAGCGTTCTTCAGAAAAAAGCCCAAACAAACAGCATTGAAACCAGAGGCATTTCCCCCAGAAAAGGAGTTTTTGACTTCCTGTTTTTAAAACAAGGGACCCTGCAAATAGATCTTGGCTTCATGGCTATTTTCCTTTTTTAAACAAAACCCACAAAAAAATAAAATACAAAAGCAAAACAATGTGCTATTTCCTGCCTCAGTCTGGAAGGGAGACCTCATAACTCAGATTCCGGTTTGTCTTAGTGTTTCAGGCGGGATATCCTAAATGACAAGGTCAGTGGAGAAACAATGTCCCTCCCACTTTCCGACATACCAGCCTTCACACACACACCCAAAAAAAATTCCTTACAAAGACTTGCTTAAAAGTTAAGACTTAAATATCACAAGAATCTGTTTTGAAGAAGGATGAAGAGATGGGTTTCTATGGGAAGTCCAAGCAAAGTCCATTAAGGCCCATATTTATATTTTTCCAACTGCTAATTTTGCATATACCCATATAATTCAGTATTTGAACTCCAGCTTGGGATTTCTAGCATTATGCTGCTTGCCTATTCTTTATTTATATCACTGGCCAAAATTGGGTAAAAGCTGAGAGACAATAGTGATGACTACATTATGATAGCCTTTCTCTTCCCAATGCAGCCTTCTCTTAGTGATGATGACTGAAGGAGAAGTACGTTAATTCTAATAATGCTTGAGATACAAGCCAAAAAGGTTTATTTTTATCCAACATGGACAGGATAACACTATCTGTGGCATTTCCCACTGCTGATCTTTCATAAGAGGGAAGCAAATTATTTTCAGTTCATTATTCTTCTGCTATCCTTCAGAATTCACCAGATGTTCTCCACAAGATTATTAGTGGTATGTTTTTCTTTTCTCTTTTTCTCACACTCCACTTGAGACCACCCATACCATAATCAAAAACATGGGAGTTTTTCAGTGAAACTTCTTTTGATCACATATATTCCCACCCATAATATATTTTCTCTAGGGGGTTGAGTCAATTCTGAGGCTGCATTGGAGAAATGAAAAATCTCTTTGTTCTGTCAAAAGCTGCATTCTATAACACTCTTCAATATTAAGGGCAGGCTTCCCAGCCTCCATGAATCCAATATTTCACAAGTTCTTCATACAAGAAATTAAATTTAACCGTCAACAACAATGGCAAAGTATTTCTGAGTTTACTTCAATAGGGAGTCCTTAATATAATATATATTGGTCCTTAAAAATAACAAGAGATGAAAATATTGTTTTCCTGAAGTCAGTTAAATTGCTTCTGCTGCTTCTGAATCAGTCCAAAAGATGACTGTCCATGTTTATAAAAGTAGGTATGTATATATATATATATATACCACGCAATCTACAGTTGTTGCTATCTAAATAGTAACCATTATTTAAGTTCAAATATATTCAGATTGTTGTTCCTACCCCACCGCTGGTGAAATGTATTTTAGATGTTCCTGTCTGGGATCCCCATGTGTTAGTTTTCAAACTAAGTCCAGGCAAAAGACATAACTATGAGTAATAAATATACCTTTATTGAAAGGTTACGGTATCAGAATCTTGCAAGTCTGAAAGTATTTTTCTCCCGTCCTCTCCTTTTACTGGAGGGCCTCTTGTAAAATGATGCCCATGTTCTCCTCTCATTCTATGGATTGAAAAATATTTTAATTGCCCAGTCTGCAGCTCTTCTTCCTGTTTCCCAAGGTCATCTTCACATTCTATTACACCACTTCATCTCTGGTTAATGGTTCTTTTAATCAGATAAGAATCCTATGTGTCTCTCCAATTTGGAACGCCTCTTTCTTTGACTTTGGGCAGAAGCTGACAAGCAATATGGCATCTGTCAAATGTTCTAAGTGTCTCCAAAGATACAGCAATTAGAGCACGACCCTACCCTTCTCCAGACTTCAAAGATAGAATAAGGCTCACCTTGATAGCCCTTAATATCCAGGAGGCATTAAGAAGCAATCGCATGTCTATTTGGTTGCTAAGAAAAAATACACCAGCCAACAGTAACATTACCATTCTACAGCTCAAGGCTGAGAAGGAAAAAAATAGGACTTCATTCTTGATGAACTCCGAAGCTCAGCATGGTATCAAAAAAGGCAACGCCAATCACCCAGACTGCAAGGCCTTTGGTAACATTAACACTGAGTAGTTATTAAGGATACCCAGAGTTGGTACTATGCTTTCTATATTGGACTGCAGGCAGGCAGCAGTATTAATATATATGTGATAAGGATATTGTTCTTTGTAGTCCCTGAAATAATAATGCTGTGCTACAGGTGTTCAACTAATCTGATGCAGAAAAGATCCTTTAGAGCAGGGGTCTTCAACCTTGGCAACTTTTAAGACTCCTGGACTTCAACTCCCAGAATGCCTCAGCCTGCTTTGGAGAGTGTGTGAACATACATGCTGTATCTGTTGGCACCTCTTTAAAGAAGTCACAACTTTCTAGGGTTGGCATAGCAGTTAATCAGCCCAGAAAAATATTTTTGATTTCACAGGTTTAAGCCTGCTTAACTTAAACATATATTTTCTTGGGGTTGTACAGCCATCATGTGACCCTAGGAAATAGTGTGACCTCTTTAAGAAGGCACTAACAAGACTACTTAACCTATCTATGGTGCTTCTGAAGCACCTTTTCCACCCTGAATCCAAATAGCTACACATCATTACATTAACTGAATAAGAACAATGGCTGGGTTCGCACAATGCGTTGATTTCTCAACCTAACAATTTTGTCCCAAGGTTTCCACACTATACTAGAATAAATGTAGGTTGCTAATTATGGTTAAATGTACTAAGCAAACCTGGCCACAGAGACAGGCAGCAGCTCTTCAGTCTTGCTCAGTTGGTCAGTCTTGCTCAGTATTGTTCCAAACAAAGGCTCTCTAAGATTTTAGAAAGTCTACCAAGTTCTCTCTGAACGTGCCATGAAAAGAATGTAGAACTTTTTGCATGTAAGGTATATACTTTATTAGACATTCAGATAAACAGGCCGATCCACATCTGTTTTCTTTAAAATATGCTTAGTTAGTCCAATCTAAAACTAAAGTACTAATATCAATTAAATAACATCTAATGTGTTAATGAAATTGCTTGCTGCTTTATTTTACATGCTGTCAAAAGCAAATATCCCTATTAGCTTACTCTGTCTACATTGTACAACACAGATTTGCACCAAAAAAATCCATGTTTTTACCGTTCTCCTTAAGACACATTTTCTTCCTTTATTTGCTCTTAATTTCACACCAGAAATATGCCCGGGCAACACCTTTCTTCTATGTCCCCATAAAGTTGCCTTCAATTTCCTCCCAGCAGATGAGTGAGAACTAAATGGTCTTTACCCACATTAAAGTAATGCTTCCCCATTTAAGTTAAGAGCCACTAATGACAGCTACAAGGTATGCAAAATTTGTTATGCTTTGCCACTCTTCTATTGCAGGCAAAGTTGGATGTGATGTTCACATGCTTTTTCACTTTTTCAGGATGATGTGGACACATCTTCAATCCCTAGGAACCTGCCTCTATTCAATTATTTTTCTAGAGAAAAAGAGACACAACCATGCTATACTAGTAGACATTTGTTCAAATATGCACAAGATCATAAATGCTGGGGGTGGGGTTAGCACAAAAGTTCCCTTTGTATTACTCCAGCAACCCTGCTCTAGCTATATGCAGACTGTTCCCTGCCACATATCTACTTATATAGTACAATTCAGCATACAGATGTTGCAATTTTACATTCTCATGATAATGGGTGGGAAGTTTCAACAATAGAATTGCCAACAGTTTTGTAGCTGAAAGGCTTAACATTTAAAAAATCTTAAAGAGTTTAGTGTACCACTAGGAAAAGAATGATAGGTTCGACTCCTTTATTGTCTCTATACAGAAAACACAGAAATCTGGGAATCAGCATTTGAGATCCACGGAAAGAATCTAAGCTAAAGGAGAGAAACCTTAAATAAAAGTCTTGCTTGTGACTCAGTTCTTTCCTGACTCTAAACTTTTTTTTAACCTTATCCAATTAAAGCCATGGCAGAATGGGATTGGGATATAGATAATGAGCACAGGAAGCAGTTTAGAAATGACAAAGTTTTGCAAGGGGTCTTTGCCCAAGATAAGCAGGTGTTTTTCTTGCCAGCTGTGGATGTACTGAAGATGGAGGGCTATAAAGGCAAAGGAAATCAGTCTCTTGCTTTGCCTAACATGTGCTGCATGTATTTTATCAGGACACTGCTATTTAGAGGTAATACAGGATAAATGTGAAAGGGGCAGGAGGAGGGTTCAGCAATGGATCAGCAACAAAATTCATTCAGGTATAGATTAGGATCCTCTTAAAAATGGATGGAGATATTTTTTTTAGCTGCTGGGCAAGATCCATTGCCAGCAATGTGTTAGTTGATTTAATTCAGAGGTGTCAAACTCAATTTCTTTGAGGGCCGCTTCAGGGTTTTGATTTACGTCAAGGGAATGGGGGGCGTAGCCAGGGGGCATGACCAGCTCGATGTCACTTGTATCGGGAGTGCCTGTGGTGGCCAGAGTGCTCTGCCAGCGAAAATGGACTCCCAAGCTCCATTTTCAGCTGGCCTCCTACAACCCCCTGCCAGTGAAAACAGACCTCTGTTTTTGCTGGAAGAGGCACCATGGGCTGGTCTTTCGCTGTTTCCAGGGCGGCCCCACAGGCCAGATCTAAACACCTCGCGGGCCTAATCCACCCTGTAGATCTTGAGTTTGACATCCCTGATTTAATTCTAATCAGTGTGTCATCCACACTTGCTCTACAGAGTTAGTATTTTTTCACCTTTTTGTATAAAGGAACTGAATGACAGATAAATTCAGCAATCAGTGCTTTCTTCATCTCTGTATCATTCTATTAGAAAAAATATATACTCATACTGCATATTCATTTCTTAAAAATTTAGCAGGTGGTAGAGGAAATTCTACTATCACTAGATTTTGCCACCTTGGAGGTAGATGAATGCAGTGATCTGAAACAGGATGCAGAGGCAGGATAAGAATCAGCAATGGATGATACTAAATTTCATGCCAGTGTTAACTTTTTGCATCTTGGAAATGGATGAATAGCTCTTTTACTCAGTTGTGGAGAAAAGCTACAGGCTATCAATCCCTGTGAGGATTTTTCCCTTTCTTTTTTAAAAACATTAGGAAGCTATCTTTCTAATCTCAGACATGTGCTAACCATTGCTGACCACAACTGAGAAGCCCAGAGTTTGTATTTAAAGTGTGGTAACATCTCGACTTTGTTCCATTATATTCTCATTTCCATTACATTCTCATTTCCCAACCTAGTACAGTCCAGACAACTATAATTACTTCCCCAATTCTTTTTGTGTCTGGGAATCATGAGATGGAATACGCAGCCTATCTGGAAAACACAGCAGGCAAAGCCTCTCATGCTGGATCGTTACCTCCTCTACCAAGTGTAAAAAATCTGAATCATTAAACCCGATTTCTGCAGATGTTTTCAAAATCCACTAGATAGCCTTCATAAAATTAATTATGCTCTATAGAACAGGCACAGTACGATTCATTATTCATATATGTTTGGCTTAGGCGCTAATAATAGTAATGAAATAAAAGAGTGACCCACTAAAGACAATCTACTTGTTCCAACTAAGACGCCATTTAGAGACTGCAGAAGCGTGATCTGTGGTGAATCATTACAAAGAGCCAAGAATGTGAGGAAGATATATATCAAGGACCACAATGGAGCTACTGTGTTTGCAAGGCTACCATTGCCAATACCCATCCCCTCTCCCTCCTCAACAAATCTTTACCCTTTCCCACACAAGCAGCTCCATGAAGGATGCCACTGTTAAAGGTTCTTTCAACCATTTTAGAACAGAACATGCTCAATCATGTCAAACAGAAGACTAGGAGATTAAGAAGACCTACTGTGTTAGACAATAAGTAGAAACGTTTGAAATGGAAAGTGGCTGAATTCAAGCTTGGATAGAAAGCACATATCCTTATCTTATGACAGATTTTGACTGGGGAGATACATAAATTCTCTTTAAGGACATCTAGATGAGGTTTGTACACTCTACACTTCAGCATTTTGAATAAACCAGAATCGACACAATTGTTCCAGTACACTGAATATACACTAGCTTTCCCAAATTGAATCCCTTTGAAAATTTTATGACTCCAGTTCTCAGCATAGCTTCTGAGGTTATGTATGTGGGAACTTTAAGAATTGTATTCCCAATACATTTAGAAGACATCTGAGTAGGGGAAAGTGTTACAAGCCATTGCAGGGTTTACCAAAACAGGCAATCCAAAACAGATGGACCTCATTGATCTATTATGCTGTGTGAACCAGACTCCATTTACATTTGAGTACTTATTTGAATATCTTGGGCGGGTATTAAATCTTGGGATAAAAATAAATTCTATGGATATTCCACATCATGCATTCACCGTATTTATAAGATTAATTCAAAATGTGCTTCATTAATATTATAAAAACACCATGCCTTTCAGCCCAAACTTTTTTTGGAAAGAAAGAAGCAACAAGTACAATGCATTATTAGTGAATCAATTTGTTCTAGAATTCATTTCCAGAACCAGTTCTTGGAGCAGGTTCAATAGTGGAACCCAATATATAGTTTGTTTATTGATGCATGTACTGGTGAATCAATAGTGCAGTGGTTCAGTTGTTAGACTTAAAGACTCGTCTTCTACCCAGCTCCCTTCCATGAGAGATGAATTTGGGCTAGTCACTGACAGTCATCCCATGCTACCTCAGAGGATTGTTGTTATGGGGAAAAGTAGGACGAAGGAGCACTATGAATTCACTAAACTCCTGAAAAAAAAAGGGATATAAATCTAATAAGGAAATGAACCAGAGATGTCTGGAATGGCAGAAAACCTAGGAGCCCTTGAGAATTGTTCAGGCAGACTTGGTTTGTTCCAGATGGCAGTGGCTTTTTTTAGATCATCATCTCCTTTCTACACCTAGAGCAGACAAGCTTATAGAGAAGTTCTATTTTACTTAGTGTTAAAGCTCTTATCTTCTTTTCAGTGGCTTTTAGTCTTCCTGCTGTTCTCAGTTATTAATGCAATAAGAAATATCGCCATCATTAAATTTAAAACTCAGTTGAATACTGTACTTTCTCACATTTTGCCACACAGAATGCCAGAATATGTAGTTTTGAAAAGCTTTGTACAACAAATATCTTGAAATTAGTTGAAAATCATGCTACAATATTTTTTCATTTATCTACAGATTTGATTTTAGCCTCATATCTAAGAACTTATTAATATAAAATTACAGAACAATAGATTTGGATCCTGAAATTTCATGTATGTGTTTAACGCATTATAAACTCTCTATAAATTGAGATTATAAACTACAATTAACAAATTTAAAAGAGTCTAAGAATCTTTAGGAACTTGATGGTCTTCAAGTATGATAGATCAATAAACAAACTATAAACTTGGTTACAGTATTGAACCTACACCAAAACCTGGTTCTGGGATTGAATTCTGTAACAAATTGATTCACTAATACATAATACATCTGGGGAATCTGAGGCCCTCTAGTTACTACTAATCTCTAGTTTTAAATAGTTCCAGCCAGCATGTTAATAGCAAAGGATGCTAAGGGGTTAGAATTCAGCAACATGTGGTAACCACAATTTCACATTTTTAGGTCTAAGGCATTTTGAAAGAGTACAATCACATTCAGAGAATACAATTCAGTGCTGATTCTGTAAGTTCAAATTTGGGCATGGCATTTCAGCATTCAGCACCTTCACTAGTTCCTAAACACACAGTTTATATGCAAAAGGTGTATGACTACACACTTTTCTGGTATTTCAAGTTCAACAGTTGGGGGGGAGGAGAGACAGAGAGGGAGGGAAGGAAGGAGGGAGGGAGAGCGAGAGAGAGAGAGAGAGTAGCAGCCTAGCTAGGAAATTCCAGTATCTGCCAAACATCTATAAATATGCCATTAACTATAAGGCACAGTTTAAGGGAAAGTCACCAGTGGAGAATATGGACCAAAAAATAAGATGTGCAGATTTTAAAAGTCCATTAAATATCCTTCATATGAATTTTTTTTTACCAATTCACATAAGTTCTAGAAATGTGCTCTTTTTTAATTAAGAAAAATGTAGGCTGATTCTATTGTTTTAGACTGGAATGCACATAATAGCTATACATCTTTGGTAGCGCAAATGTGATCCATTAAATAGAATGCAGAATTATACTTAGCAGCAAGATGCTTATGCATCTGTTTGTACTCATATGAAAATTTCAAGAGGTTTTGCAGATAAATGGATAGCTTTCTCCCACAGACCATCCATATGCCAAAAGAAAAATTAATACTTAAGCCTCATAGTATCACACTAGCATAGACTTGGAATAAGCACACATTTATGACCAGGGTTCAAAAGAATGGCATCCAGATAAGAGAACTTGGCAATTGATAGCTCCCTGAGTCCTTTTAGAACAGAAATGAATAATCTGGATTTGTTCAGGGCATATTGTAGCATCCATAAAATCCATTTAATATAGATTTTAACTATATTTAATTTTTGCTGTAGATCTAGTTACCTACTTGGAATAAGGTAAGTAGCACTACGACAATATTTGTAAGATGGTGTTGCTCATAAAATATGTGAAATTTTAATCATAACTTGCAGCCATCATTTCACTTATTTGACTCTACACATTATTTGACTCTTGTACTAATTAAATATAAGAAGTTGTAATTATATGAGAGAGGAGCTGGGGAGGGACGGAGGGAGGGAGGGAAGGCGGGAGGGAGAGAGACTTTGAGTGATGAGCAAAGAAATGCTGCTTAGGGGACAATCAGATAAGAGAGGTCATAGGCTGCAGCTGCATAATGAGAAAGGGACTCAGAAGGGACCCTGCCCACTTCTTAGAATGTAAAGGAGAAGGTGGGAGATTTCTACTTTCAGACTTGCAATATTCAGTTAATGTAGCCTTACAATAGAGTGAAATTAGCTCATCTGGTCATGTTTCCTGTCTGGTCTAACTGGGAAAGCTGACAGGGCATGATGAAGTTGGTCTCTGAATGTACTACCATGATGGAATGTTAAACCACTGTGACATTTATTAAGTACTTTAAAATACATGGTACAAATTCTGTCAGAATGCAAAACTGATTACAGAAATGTATAAATTGATTTATTATATTTACAGCCCACTATTACCTGAGATCTAATATTAGAATGTGTTTGAGTGGGGTCTTTTCATATATCCCCATAATAATATCCCTATCAGATTGTTGGATTGAAAGTAATTGACTTAAAATTTTCTAATTGAACTGAAATTCAAGTAGGAAATTGAACATGAGTTTCCCTAACTGATACTCAACATTTTAATCAGGATACATTTGCTCTATCTCAGGAGGCTAGCACACTAGTCAACTCATTGGCCACGGAACTAAATACCTTCATTTTCCTCTTGGTTTCATTTTATGTGGCACATTGCCTGACTGTGTAAGGATAGAGTGCCTTTTTAAATCATAAATAGCTCTAGACAAAAAAATTAAAGAACTATGATGCACATAACATGATATAATTGGCTAGAGTTTCTTAAGAAACCATGTGGGTTTAGAAGCACACACACCCATCTTCTGTATCCACCCATTAAGATGGAGGTTGCAAAGATGGAAACTAATGCAACAAAGGACACGTGCTATTTTAGCATGCTATTTTCCCATCATCAAGCCTTTGCATTGTCTTAACAAGTCCCTTGCGAATGGCAAATATCTAGAGAATACTTTTGTTTTTATTTATCTGAAGACACAAAAATTCTCTTAGAATATAAAGCAACCAATACAATGAAGAACAATATGAACCCTGAAACAAGGAAAAACAGATGCAAACATTAATCAAATACCGCTGCATCCTTTTTAGAACCTTTCTTTTCACTTCTTAGAAAAAATGTTTCAGAACAGCCAAACACCTAGATCACATATGCAATGTTGAAAATGTCATGTGTTCCTAGGGAAATAAGCACCCTGTTCTGTAACCCAGATAAATGCAAAAATTACTAACCCTTCTTTTATTTTCTCCTCTTTTGGATCACTGGCCTTTTTCTCTCTTTTGTGTTTTCCCTTGGTATTTGTGTTCCTGTCCTAAAATGTTCACTGCATTTATGGTCCACACCTTAGCCTCATTCAGTGCTAGCAATCTGAGCACTGCACTAGCAGGAAAATATACTTTCATAGCACAATGGAAATGCTTAATCGTCATTAGCAGAAGATGGAAGGCCCAGCTAGGCGAGGTTAAATTAGATGAGGAGTGGAAAAGATGTGGAAGAACTTTTGCCATTTGGGAAATCATTGCCTCCAGCTCCAGCTGTGCAGGAACTGGGTGTAACAAGTCAATAAATAGAAAGTGACATTGTATATGCGTAGATATGTCTCTCCTACAGGCCACCTGCACAGTCAGAGAAAAACGTAACTTCAACCAGAAGTGACAGACATCACCTCCTCTAACTTCTTATCACTATACCCATGCCTGCTAAAATTAAGGGATTCAACTCCCAAAAGACTATGCTATTTAATTTCTCTCAAGAATATTGGTCTTCTTGGAAGATTGAGGAAGCTCATTCTTAAATGAGATATGAATTCCTAGACCCAATGATAACTTTCTGGGATGTTCGCACTTAATTTATCTGGAACAACTGCCAGAACAACATTGGGTGTGCCTTTGTCTTGGTAGGATTCCCACATGGTCAGCCATAATGTAGTGTTAAATTACTTCTAGGAGATTAGTAGTGGTTTCAACCCTTTAGGGCAAGAGAGCAGCAAACGAGACAGTGCAGATGGCTCTGAGTAAAGCCTTCAAATTCAGAAGCAGTTGTGGCACAGCCTTTCTCCAAAGCAGTATTCCTCCAAACCCCTCCATTTCCTGCAGTACAAGGAAGTATGGGGCACCCATTTTGATTTCTTCCTAGCCATAAACTCCCTTTGAGCCATATTCAACATCTTGTGTCTTTGGGGACACGTCCGTTTTTTCTAACAACAATATAGAAGTGGTTTGTCTCTGCCTTCTCTTGTGCTGTTTTTTTTTTCCTTTGCTTTGTTTTTGTCAATGTTCTCCCATTCAAGTCCTAGCCAAGTCCAATCCTGTTTATCTTTTTTAAAATAACCTAGGAAGCATTGTAGCAGCTTCAAATCTGCTAAAAACGTAGAGACAATTAAAGATCATCCAGTTTTCTAATTCACATGAGAGTCATTAACTGGCTTTTAAAAATTCATAAAGCTATAATATGTTCTACTTGGCTTGGGGAAGCCAAATTATAGTTTATGAACTAAAATTTATGGCTTGTTATATATCCAGACAATTGTAGCTTATTCAATCCAACTTTGGTTTATTTGAGAAACCATGGTAATACAAATCCCTGATTGTTTGGGCCATATTCTCATCATTGTTATATTTGAAAACTGTAGCTACAATAGAACTATTGGGCCTGGGCTACACATATATGGATGACTGACCATTATATGACAATAAAGACTTTTCTGCGAACTTTCACCATCTTGCGGTCAGATCTAGATCTAATAAACCTAAAAGTATAAAATAAGGCACGCATTTTCTCCAAAGACATCTTACATATTCAAGTTAAAATAGAACTAAGTTATTTGGGAATATATCTCAACAGAGAGCTGAGACTTGTACTGAAATACATTTGAAATACCAAATGTAGACTGAGCTCTAATAATTGTGGCCAAATCTGGTGGTAAGTTATCCAACACTACATGGATATCAAATGGATTGCACCCTATTCTTCTGTACTTCCTGCTTCCATTATTCTTGTGTTTAACAGTCTTCAGTTGTTCAGGAAACTCACTTTTTGGCCTGGGGTCTAAATTATCAGCCTCACTGGTGAAGGCATGTTCAAGCTAAACTACTATCATCAGAACTACTACCAGTCTACCACCTACCACAATTCGGCTGACAGGCATATCAGGAGAAAGACATCAGATAGCAATCTTAGCAGGCTGATGCAGAGAAAGTCAGTCCAAATTACATTTGTGCTTCATTCTTAAAAGGTTAAAGACCTACAAAGACCTACCTTGCTCCCCCCTTAAGCAAACTCTTTTAGAGCAATATATGAATATTTTAAGAACTGATGTATAGGACAGTATAGGTAAATCCTTCGTTTAGTTATTTTTTGCATCTAGCACAGCTCAGGTGTTAGAATCATGCTTGAGTGGCAAACATTTAAAAATCAGAAACAGTGTGCATGAACTGGATTAAGTTCAACTGGAAAGAACAACCCAGATGAAAGGTTCTACCACATTATTTTAAGCCACAGCTATCCAGCTTTTTTTTTTTTTTAATGCAAGCTGAACCGGATAGCTTGGGACAAGCAGGCAGGAACTTCTGTACTCTGCAAAGCTGATAAGTAGGGAAGCCTGGTGCCTGTAAGAGAGACCAAACTGACAAAGAGTTTCAACAGAAGAAAAGACAAAGAAAAAAGGCATGAGCCTTTCTAATTGGAAGTTGATTATGAAGAAAGCATATTCAGTGTGAAATGCTAAAGCGGAGACAGGTAAATCCTGGAATGAACTTTTTTTTTAAAAAAAGAAGGTCTATCTGGAAGCCCCACATCCTGAACTGAAGGCCCTGATCTCCTAAACCCTGGATAAGTCAGGGCATAGATCTTCAGGGCCAAAACATAAATCAATTCCATATTCAATATATGAAGAGCTTCCTTACATGACCAAAGAGCTTGACAAAAGTAAGTGTCGTGATTAATTTATAGTTTAAATTAAGCTATAAATACATATGCTATTGGGGTATATTTTCAAAAACGTTCAGTTCAAGAGCTTTTAACTGCAACAAGATAGACGGGGAGGGAATAGGGATTAGCCAACAATATACAGGCAGGAGAGAAGCAGGCGTTCAACCCCATCTCAGCAAACAAGCAAATAGACAACCTTAGGGCAAAAGGACACTGCCTTTTCAAACGTGAGGAGAGTGATTTTTCCAGCAGCAAAGGTGATGATGATTAAGTTTTGTATTTATTCTGCTATACAGGCTAAAAAGATTCCAAAATAACTTGTTCAATAGGATCAACTGGTTTGAAGAAAATTAACATTCAAGTTACACTGAAGTTTTGCATTTCAGTGGGTCAGGAAAGAACTTCAGTGCCTCACTTCTGAAAAGTTAAAACAAGTCATAGTTTGTAAGAACATAAATGGATGTGACAGTTGTTCACACAGCACTCATAAAAGATATTTACTAATGTTCAAAAACAAAAAAATAAATTTGGCTGCAATCTCACTAAATCACATGAATTTGGGCTTTTCTTAACTTTAATATTTATGTTTTTGTTGTTGCACAGAACACAAAATTGTATTATAGCATTTATGTTTTATATGTATACTGATACCATGCATATATTCCACAGAATCTATTTTTTCCTGCTACATTTTTCTACTACCTCTCATGCAAAAAATATGCTTAATTCTGAGTATGAATCAGACCACCAAGCAAGGACATGCATATGGAACTGGAAAATAATTTGTGGATTTGAATGTGAGCCTACCATATCTGCATCAAGTCTTAACTTCAGAATCCTTTTCCACAGTCAGGATTCTGAAGCAGTTCTTGCTTAGGAAATCAAGAATAGAATAGAATAATATTTCCTTGGATTAGTCATCCTATACCCTATATGGCAGCAAAATCTCCAGCATCTATAAAGGCTAAATGAATAGGGAAAAGTGAGAACAAAATTGAAACAAACATTCTTCTACTTCATATAGCAATGAAACATGGCTGGGAATTATGAAAACTGTGGAACTGCAAGATTCATCGAAATCAACTGTTATGCTGTATTTTCTCCTTAGGATTTGTGGCCAACATGAAAAGATTATTTTACATCTTCAAACAGCTTCTATTTAATGCTAGAAACAAAATTTCAGGTTATGGTGATATTAGAATTATCTCCAAAATAAGAACAAGGCATCAAAGTCAGAAATCTTCCATAACTAGTACCACCAAAAACAATATGGATGCCAAGAAGCATTTAAAGTCAAGTACTTCAGTTTACTGTTCATTCCCAACATAATGTTTACATCACAGATTTACAGTACAATGTTTCACTCCAAATAAGGTAGGTAAAATTATATACTTGGAACATCTTGATATGACTGCTGAATCAACTTCAGTCCATCAGTAGGACAAATATTCATAAGATTACTCAAGCTCAAGTCACTTCCGTACTAGCAATTTACAGGACTTTCAAGAGGTCAACTACCCTTATGCCAAGGAGGAGGAGATATGGATAAATGTTACTTCACTTCAGTGATGGGTGAGTGAAGGTGGCTATGAAAGTACTCTTAAATGCTAGTGAGGAAATGACCCTAGTAAAGTTTACTCACTTTACTCAAGTGAAATTCGGCCCTAGGTTATAAAAGTAACACCATATAAAAGTATTATAAAAATAGCACACCATAGCATTTATTGCATTCTGCTACAATATTCCTTCTAAAAGTTCTCTGCAATTTGTCCCCATAATCTCCTCAAAGCGTCCATTCCAGATTCAAAGGATCCTAGGACCTTTCTATAACTCCACCATTACAAGCAAGGTCTCTGGCCTTCCCAGTTGCATCACCAGTTTGTACCATCTCAAAAACACATTTGCCTTGAGCAACTGATTCAAGTTTCGGTCCTCTGTCAACCCCCTCATCCCATTTGGCCTTCCAAGTTACCCAGTAGCATCTTTACTCAACTTCCCATCTGCCATTCTTAAACCTAATGGGCAATCCTCCCCCTTCTTATTCTTAAGTCCTGGGCACCATCTCTCTCAGCACTAGGAGTGTGTAATTTTCCTGGCACAGCCTGCGCTGAGGAATTCCCTGCAACCAATGAATGTGCTCTCCCGCCATTCGGCCAGTATCCCCTCTACTCTACAGGAAAGCCCCAGTTCATTCCGCCTAATTTCTTTGCGCCCCCCCCCCCCCACTTCACCACCACCCCCGTTCGCCCGTCCTTAACCAGTCTCTCGGTTTCCGTCCGGCCTGGATAGCCTCCTTTTCCACGTCCAACAGTTTAATAAACTATTCCGCCTCCCCCGAGCCTATCCACTCTACACCCCCACCCACCCCGCTTGCGCTCCGAAACCAACGCACCCGCGGGCCGCTTTCCCCATCCCGGCTCCGGCTGTCCTCGGGACTCTTTGGTGGCGGGATCCCAACCAAACAAAAGGCGACTCCATTCATCGGGCGCGGCACTGGCCCCGACGGGGCGGACAAGCGGCCAAGTTGGCCGAGAAGGAAGCGAGAGCTGGCGGGACGGAACGCGGGCCAGCCGTGGGGGCAGTAAAAGCCACAGCCAGGCTCGGCAGAGCTCCGCTCGGTTGGGCCAGGCTGTACAGGCAGCTCCGCCTCTTCCAAGGCGGGCGGTGGTGTCGATGGGATGGCGAAGAGAGGAGGGAAGAGAAGGCCCGGCCGCCCACTAAGCCGCTCACAGAGAGCGAGAGGAGGAGCTGTTGGAGCGCACATCAGCAAGCGGGCTGCTCCAGATCCGCAGCCGAGAACGGCCCGGGCGCCAGCATTAGACAAGTTGGGAGGCTTGCGAAGAAAAGCGGAGGAGGGCAGGGAGAAAAAAGAAAGGCCGAGCAGATGAAGAAAGGAAGGGCGATCCTGAGGAGAAGGGACGACCCTGAACTAGGAAATAATCGGGGAGAGAAGCAAGTGATCAGGCGCCTTGGCAGTGACACTCCCCATCGTCCAGGTTAACTGTCCGGGGCCTTCCGATGTGTTGCACTATGACATTCACTAGTAGAGCACCTTTCCTCCCTATGGGAATAGGGCCTATCATGGCTACGGCTGGAAAAAGCTTCTCCAGCTATTGAATAAACTAGGAAACCTGGAGATTTCCGACGATTTTGAGACAGGATTGTCGAGGAATGCTGCCCAATGATACATCTCTGGTGGGCGGTACTAAATGTAAAGATTCCTGACAAGGAAAAATAAATGGAGAATTTCACACAGTTACATGGTGTCTTTGTTGTTGTTTTAAGCCGCACCTACATGTGAAACATGAAATGCTGTATCATAAATACTGGAGAATCTTCGCAATACAAAAACTGAAGTCACATGAATTAAAATTAAAAGAGTTTCTCAAATTGAGTTTTAAAGCAAGCCTGTGTCTGCAGCCCCACTCCACAGCAGACTGCAGAGGGACAGAACAGGAGCAGCTGGGGAGCAGGGGGTTAGCACTGGGGATGGGGTGTATGTGTGTGTGTGGAGGGAGGGAGGGAGGGAGAATGATAGCAAGCTGTCACAGCCAGGCACAAGGATAAGGACACTTTCAGGCAGGACAGATGCAGCCTGGTACAAGCAGAGGGATGAGCCAGCATGTGCTCTGTAGACTGAATGAGATCCATCAGAAGGATGAAATCACAGGACAGACCGTAGAGTTGCAGCCAGAGCTAGTCAGTCCCAGGAAAGGGAGGAGGTGTTGTACAAATAGAGGGAATGACATGGGACAGCAAACGCAAAAGCAGAGAGGCAGGGAGGATATTTGGCTTGGGTGTTTTTCCCAATGAAAACACCAATCTTCAAATGAAGGCAGATGTAGAGAATACTTTATATTCTATTTCAAACAATCTTCAGGAATATATCCTGAAGCATACTTTTCGCTAGTTAGCCCACATTCCTCAGCTGCCCTCCAGGTGTGGGGATGATGGATAAATAACCCAAAGCATCTGGAGAACAGTGTTAGGGAAGATTGGTCTGATATGAAAAGTTCTTTGTATAAGTCTTATGTACGTAATTTAAAAGCCATTATGCAGATAGAAATGATTCCTTTCTGAGTTTCATTCCATGGTTGTCCCGTTTCCGGTTTTGGTACCATCTTGTCCAGTTGGTATGAGAATGTGGCATGTGACCCAAAACCTCAAATCATAGAGGGCAAAAGGATTAAACACAGATCTGTTCTATAAAGCCTAGAAGAGAAAACACTTTTTAAAAATCCTCTTTGAATCCCACCATGTTGGCCTGTGTTACCATACACATTTTAATCTAATTTCAAGATTGGCCATAGGATGTAGACAGTTTAATTGTCTTGATGGATCAACTGTATCGGAAATTTAACAGAGGAAGTATGTACATTGGGTCTTATGGATCCCTTAGCATCAAAATATCCACAATCTTGATTTTCTTTTAAGTTGCCTGGGGAACTCGAAACTGTTTGGGATAAAACAAAACACAGAGGATGAAACACAAAGTAGCTAGAATCTTGAGCAAATGCACACATAAATATTTTGTTAAATAACTCATTTATTTATATTCACAGACATGTGAGTTCTCTATTTCTGTTTCAGTGTAAGAAATCAGTGGGGGGAAAAGCATTCACAGTGTGAATTAAGGGACATATTCATACCCGGGAGTAGCACAACCTTTTATTTATTCTTCTGAATGAGAAAGGAAGATTTTGAAAGGCTACCTTTTCCTTAATCCTAAATATGAGGTCTGATGTAGTAACCTGGGAACTTTGGGGATGGGGAGAGAAATGAATAGAAGACAGCTGGACACTCATTTCCTTGCAGCAGCCAAGAATGTGTGGGAAGGCCCCCTTCTAGAAGAATGAAATATTTTGAGGAATATTAAAAAGGCAGAATATTATATTTTCCCAAAGGGAGAAATGGAGAAACATGTTTTTAGAGGCAGAAAGCAGACCCCACTTTTTCTTAATAGACCACAGCAGATGACAGCATTTAAGAGATAAAGATCTTATTGAAAGAAGAAATCAACTATCTAGATAGCTCCATTCATAAGCAAAGCAAATACTGCCAGCAGAAATCCATTCAAGACAGCATATTTTGAAACAGTTTGCAATAAAGT
The DNA here is from genome assembly GCA_017656035.1 of Myanophis thanlyinensis. Taxonomy (NCBI): domain Eukaryota; kingdom Metazoa; phylum Chordata; class Lepidosauria; order Squamata; family Homalopsidae; genus Myanophis; species Myanophis thanlyinensis. Next base: position 32,636 of record JAEANM010000588.1, read on the forward strand.
TTGACAGCTAACAAAAACAAAGTGATAGAATTAGAAGCAACCCGTCACCCAATATCCAACACAGGATGAAAGCCAATTAGCCACAATGGGAATTGCTGAACACCCTTTTAGAATACAAGTTTGCAGTCCAAACTTCAAAGTCACAGAAATCTGGGAACTCAGATAAACAATAAACCAGAGGTTGACCAGATTAGCTCAGACAAGCACCTAGGATTTGCATTTCCTCTTTTGCTATAGAGCCAGCTATGACCCCTACATAACCCCTATGTGACCCCATAGGAATGTGATAACAGCCAATAGAATATTAAAGGACATATTCTTGCACAGGAACAGAAAGCTCAAATATAATGCCCAAAGAATGTATAAAACCTATTTTGTCAGTTGCCCAGAACTACAAACCCATATGATTTTGTTTCATCAATAAACCATCTTTCCAATCAGCCTCTATGTTTCCAGTGTCTTTCCCACAGTTTGTAACTGAACCAGATGGGATATTTCTTCCAATAAATGTTTATACAAACACCATTCTCAGTGCATTTTTTTTCTTAAATTTACTAGGCAATCTTCAAAAAAAAAAAAAAAAGAATCCACATGTCTCAATCTCAGTGCATCCTGCCAGCAGGATTAGAATAATAATTACAGCTCTACCATACTAGGGCTTGTAACAATGCAGAACTATGAGCCAAAGTTTTGCTGTATCTCAAACACTGTCCCCAAAGTCTTAAAAACTGCACTTTGTGGACATCCTGTATACAGAAAGATTTTAGCCAATCTAAATAGCTATGAAAATGCAAAGTGGCACAGACAGCATTTATTGCCCTTCTCAAAAAGAAATAGCTATTACCAGAAGCACAGGTGTTTTTTTTTTTAAGTAAATAGGTTTGGCATCAAAAAGCCCTTCTTTTTACTAGATTCCTTTTCTCTCTTTTAGCATTTAGAGTCAGGCTATTGCTGTTGAGCAATGAGAAAAAGACATTCTGAAGAAGTGCAGAAGAAGCATTTTGCTGTGCCAATTCTCTGCAGTCTCCATGTATTAGAAGAGTTTCACAAGCAGTCTATGGACTGAACATTAAGCCTTGACTAAGATAAGTATTATGGAATTCAACTTCATGGCTGATCATTTCTAGAATTTGCTTCATCAATGCATACCTGTCACTTAATTTAGATTCCCACAATGACAAGCTGGTATCTAATTTTGAATTACTTGGTTGTAAAACTTTCATTTGGAAGGGAACTAAGTAATAAAAGGAGAACGTGCACCCTCTAGTGGCTTTCTGGTACAGCACACACCACTTGGAAAGCAAATACTTGTCCTCTACTTATGACCACGGGGACCAAAATTCTTTTGCTAAACAAGGTGGTTGTTAAATGAGCCATGCCCCAGTTTTGCTATGGTTGTTTAGTGACTCACAGCAGTTGTTAGGTCTTCAAGCAAATCTGACTTCTCCCCCTTGACTTTACTTGTCAGAAGCTGACTGGGAAGATTGTAAATGGCAATCACATGACTGCAACTACATGTTGATTGCCCAGTGCCCAAATTTTGATCACATGACCCAAGGATGCTGCAACAGCTGTAAGTGCTGAAACTGGTTCTACATCACTTTTTTCATTGCCATTGTAACATCGAACAGTTACTAAATAAATGGCTGTTGGGAACTATCTCTATTCTGTTGCAGAGAAGAAAGAGGAATAGAATAGA
>JAEANM010000589.1:0-14278 GCA_017656035.1 Myanophis thanlyinensis
CCCAGAATTCCTCAGCCAGCGAATGCTGGCTGAGGAATTCTGGGAGTTGAAGTCCACAAGTCGTAAAGTTGCCAAGGTTGGAGACCCCTGGTCTATGGGGATATGAATGCCCTGGTCTGTTTCAGATTCTAAACCTAAACAATCATCAAAAGCTTTATAGAAAAAGCTAATTTGGCAAGTTTTGAAAACCAGTTACTATGCACAGATGGAGGTATGAAGTATAATACAGGGAGGGAGTGCATTGTACCAACTGGCTGGCTGTTTGCGTCATTTGAAGTTATTCCTCCCCAGATGGAACCGAGATATGACCTTCTTACAATCATCCATAGTTTATTTACTTCTGTTTAAATTAAAGGTAGTCTTTGACTTACAATCATAATTAAGCCTAAAATTATGGTCATAAATTGTGCTGATTGTTAAGCAAGTTTCCACATGATTGCACCTGGTTTTACAACCTTTTTTGCAGCAGTCATTAAGAGATTGTTAGGTGAACACAGTAGTTAAGTGAATCCATTGTCTGTGTTGAGCATTTTTGCTGGAAATGTCAAGTAAATGTCTATTTCTGGGGGAAAAATACCCATTGTAAATCATGTCATTTGACCACAGGATGCTGCAAGTGGCCATAAATGCAGGTCAGTTGCCAAGTGTCCAAAATGTGATCACATGATCAGGGAGCTGTAGTTGTCAGAACTTCAAATCTCTGTTGTAAGTAGCCCTGGGGAGGCCTGTTGTAAATTAGAATTGTTGCTAGGTAACTGATTGAAAGTCAGCAACTACCTATACGGAGATAAAAGACCACTTGAAGATTACCATGGTCTATGTGGTTTATGCAGGTTTATTGGTGTTTCCCAATTTATCAATGCAAGCTGCGATGACTACTTGTGGTTTTCTAGGTGCAGTTAAAGATTGTTCTTCATGTGTAATGCCTTCATGACTTAGGACATGATTGTTTTTGAGATCATTTATTGTTTTTAGATCAGGTAAAGTTAATGAGATCCAGATTCCAGTGTAAACCATTATCATTCTGTAGGAACAAGAAGACATGGCTATTTTGTAACTGTATCTGTCTTGTGTAGTAGGATTTCTCTCTGAAATCCTCATAGCCCCTGACCCTGCTCTGAAGTGAATATTGTATTATATTGAATATTGTATTTTGGACTTTGATTATGACTGCTGATTATGTGTATTCTGTCCCAATGCAATGTATTGATTGCTGGCAGTTAGTTGTTGTTAATTCTGTTATTGTTTTTGTTTCTCCATATTGTTTTCTCTTTTATTCTCTTATTTTAACCCTAATGTATAGGCCATCAGAGTTACTTTGGAGATATCCTGCATGCACTATCATGCACTGCCTAGCAGTCTATTTTCCTAGCAGTCTATTACCCGGGATAATTTCATACATAACAATGGATTACTGTAGGTTCCTTTCCATTGGGAATTGCTGAAGTTGCACAATGAGGAATAGATTAAGGATTTTATATCCTTTAGGACCACTATGGACATATATCTTAACTATACTTGCCTCTATGCACCTAATAAGACCACATGCTGGATTTTGTATTCTAATCAGTGCAGTTATAACCTGAACTTTGAAAAGTTTCTTGTTGATTCCATTATCATAGACAATTCACTCCCTGGTCAGTTTACATTTTAGGTAACAAACCTCTTCAGGATGAAGATTCTGTTCAAGTGTTGTGAACCATGTGCCTGAAACATTTGGATTTTCTAAAATTGGGGAAATTCTTGTTTGGGGCGCCAGCTGATTTGTTGAATAGAGAGACATAGTCCAGATGGTTGACAGTATTGTTCCCAAGTGACATTTTCCCTCCCACCAAGTGGAATCAACTATTCAATTTACTAGGCATCTGAGAATGTTGAAATGGATCATCAGATCAAAGAATTCTTGGGACAGATCAAACTGAATACAGATTAAAGCTTATTTTAAGGAAGTAGTACTGTATTTCTGATACAGCTCTCATTGGCCCAGAAAATCTGTACAATTATTGTCCAGTTATTTCATTTTTGGAAAAGGTGACTGAAACATCTTACAGTTTCAAATACAACTGAGGCATACAGATTATCTGGACTCTTAGCCAGGATATTATATTGAAATTGTTCAGCTTATTTGGTGAATATCTTGTGCTAGAAACTGGATTGGAAAGTTGGTTTTTGTTCTCGGTGGCTGTTCTTCTTCTTAATGACCATAAGCAGTCCATACTCTTGCACATTGCCTCTGTATGACAATGGGCTGGATGAGGGGTAGCAAATAACACACACATTTGTAAATAAAAATCTGATTTTGGAATTTGAGGTTTAGCCAGTTTTGGATGAAGTTGTACTTTCCACGAAAGAGCATGTTTACAGTCTCGGAGTGCTCCTTGATTTTCAGTTGTGACTGGATTTGTAGGTAGCAATTGTGGCAGTGATGGTATTAGGAAAGAGTTGCAGTTGGTGACAATGAGGCTGTTTCCTGGTAGCAAGGTACAGTACTAATGTAGGATTGGGCACAATTTCTGTAATGGAGCATTGAATTTTAAAGTCTTAAATGACTTAAGGCTGTTAAAGGATAATTGTTTAAACCAGTGTTTCTCAGCTGACTGAGGAATTCTGGGAGTTGAAGTCCAAACATCTTAAAGTTACCAAGGTTGAGCAACACTGGTTTAAAGGATCACCTCTCTCATTATGAATACACTCAGGTGTTAAGTTCTGCAGAGGAAGCTTTTCTGCTGTCAAATACCTGTCTTTAAAACAACCCAAAGAAAATATCCTTTGGCATTGTTGCCAGTATGCTCCTGTGTTACATTTGGATCCTGCTCTCTTTAGTATTTAGAAAATCTGTTTTTAAAAGAGCTGCATGTCTTTTGCCAGGTTCTTAACTGATTTTAGTATCGGTTTTAGGGTTTATTTTAGATTGTTTTTCTCTACTTGCATTAAAATATATTAGCTACCAATACTTTAAAAATAAATAGGTCAACAATTTAACAAATTTCCTATTAGCCATAATTAGAGTTCTGGAAAAGTAGTTAATTATGGCTTTTTTCTATTCTAAAATATATTTTTGTAGCAAACTTCTGAAAGACTTAAGTCTAAGAATAATACCTTACTTTATGCCTCCTAGGGTGTTTGCCCCAGACTCTGTCTCATCTGTGCATATTATCTGTGTTTCTTAATTGTTCCCTGATCCACTTAGCTCTTTTTATTTCTTGTGAATCAGCCCTTCTTATCTACAAAACTGGTTTTTCTCTTTGCAGATTCCTTTTTTTTTTTTACAGGAAGTGGGGGGTGTAGCCAAAGGGACATTCAGATTAAAGAGGAACAATAAAATTTTAGTAATGATTCATCCTATTTTTGCTGCCAGTGGCAAGGAATTTTATGTATGTGAAGTGCTCTTGTATTGCTAAACTTTATATCATCTAATTTTAGATTTCAGTTCATCTAGAAACCCACAAGCTAATCTATGTGCATGTGCTAATTATGTTGTAAGCCTAGGATTCTTTGTTAACATTTTAAATCAAGAAGCCAATGTTCTTTCACAAATAAACATATTTTCAATTTTCTCAAATCGAGAGAAGGCAGTTTAAAATCCACAAAGGATACTTTTTAAGAAGAAATCATAACAAAAATACTACTATGGTGCTTCTTTCAAAAATAAATGCCTTTTTTTAAAAAAAAGATTATTTCTCTCTCTCTCTCTCTCTCTCCCCTTTACATATGTCTGTCTGAGGATAAATAAGAACATAATTAATCCAGGCTTTCATGACATGCCAATAAAATTGTTTATTATTGTATACAACTCTTCTATATGAACAGATAAGGTTTAGAGTTTCTTTTTAGAGCTTGAGAAAGACCAGCACCTAAACCACTCTTTTGCTCCACAATGGTTCTCAGTGCAGGGCTACCTTGTTATGTGGCTTTCTTGCTTGGTGTGATTTTCCTTTTAAGCCACCTCCTTGTCCTAGTCTCTGCAAACTGTCACAACAGAACTGTGTGAATCTTTTCCACTTCCTATCAAAAAATTTTTGAATCAGTTAAAATATGGGTGATACTGACAGGATTTTTTTTTTAAAAATCACTGTTTGAAAGAGTAATATCCTATTGAGAACTAAAGGATGAATAAGATTTAATTACACCATGGAAAGCATTTTTTTCTTGTGCTTCACTTTTTATCTCACGTGGTATGCTTAATTATGCAGATAATTTTTCAAATACCATGTTTTCAAGGATTCCCCCTCACCCCCTTCCATTCAGTTATGTTCAATTCTTTGACACTGCCTGAACAAGTCCCTGCAGTTTCTTGGCAAGTATATTCAGACGTCTTCCTTCCTAGGACTGAGAGAAAGTGGCTGGCCCAAGATCATCCTCCTGGATTTGTGCCCTCTTGGACTAAAACTCATGGTCTCGATTTCTGATACATTAATCACTATACCAACTGACTGACTGTATTTCAAATATCAAATAGCCAATTTGGCTTATTTGGTATGGCAGCAGGCTAGAAGGCAGGAGACTGTGAGTTCTAATCCTGCTTTAGGTAAGAAAGCTGTCTGATTGACTTTGGGCTAGCCACCATTATTTATAAAAGTAATAAAGGTGGGATTAAAAAAATCTAAAAAAAAATCCCAACATTATACTCTTATTTATCATTTCTCTTTCTGTATAGAAGCAAACAAATGATAAATTTGAGTCACATGAAGTTATTTGCTTCAAGTCTGATCCTGCTTAGGTAACACCATGTAGTGGGAGAGATAGATAAAACCAGAGGTGGAATTCAGCCAGTTTGCACTGGTTCTGTAGAACCAGTTATTAGAAGAAATCTCCTTTTGTTCCCCCCCCCCCACTTTGCAGGGTTAATCCTGTAAAGATTAATGTAAATAAAGCAGTTGTTTCTAGCCTAATCTTTATTGCCTTTCTCACAGAAACTGCCTCTCCCCTTATTACATTATAACTTTGGTGAAGTTTAATTCTGTGCTTGGAGATGTTTAATCCTGTGGCCACGCCCACAGAACCGGTAGTAAAAAAAATTGAATTCACCACTGGATAAAACACAGGAATTGTTGGCTGAACAATGCATGAAATTGGCCCTAGTTAGAAGGTTATATTTGGACTGATTTTGACCTGGTTAGTTTGAGCTGCGTTATGTTTTGTGTGCACTTCACCTTGATAGCCAGGCAGCCTAACAGTGTCCTTTTAATATTTCTTTTTTCTGCTCAGGTATGACTCTGGAAAGGATGGATACATTGACCTTATGGAATTGAAGCTGATGATGGAGAAACTTGGTGCACCTCAGACACATTTGGGTCTGAAGAATATGATCAAGGAAGTGGATGAAGACTTTGATGGCAAGCTCAGTTTCCGTGAGGTACGTGCTAATAACAAAGATATGCAATGCAATAAGAATGTGGAACTTAGTTACTACTTCTGCTTTTCAGTTTTTAGAAAAAAACAAAGAATGCGCAGTACATTAAGAATACGATTTCAGTACTCTATTTAGAGTAACACAAGAGGGTATTCAAGGACATAACTTCCCAAAGGAATCCCAAAGAATTAGAATTTGCTATTTATACATCTCCCCTATCCACCCCAAAATTTAAACTATGGAAGTCTTGTGCTTTAAAGATATTGAAATCCAAACTCTGCTATATTACCTGATTTGTACAGCATGTGTAAGTCCTGCTTACTTGGCAGTAATCTACTTTTTTATTAGATTTATATTCTGCCTTTATTTTGTGAGATTCAGAGTGGAATGCATAATGTTCCTATTCTTATTTTTCTTACAACTAGAACTCTGTGAGTTAGATTGAGCTGAAAAAAAGTGATCCAAAGCCACCCAGCTGGCTTCCATGCCTAAGGGAGGATTAAAATGTACTTTAAGTGCTGGGAGTATCAGTTGCAGTAAGCCATGCAGGAAACAATGGAACATAAAACATAAAACAGCCAGTTTGGTGCAGTGATTAAGGCACCATGCTAGAAACCAGGCGACTGTGAATTCTACTTCTGCCTTAGACATAAAAGGTGACTAGATCACTCTCTGTCAGCCCATCCCACCTCAAAGGATTGTTGTGGGACAAATGGGAGGAAGAATGAATATTAGATATGTTTACCACTTTTAGTTATGGTATTTGTAAAAATAAAAGTGGAATACAAATAAAATAAATAAAATATTGATTTTGTTCTTACTAAACACTAAGATATGCTCGAATTTGCTTGCTTTTGACTCAGCACATTGGGAAAGAACTATAATTGGACTGTAGGGAACATGCCATGGATTTATAAGCCTCCTATTCTCCTTTTCCTTTCCCCTTGTATGCTTCAATCACTCAGACACTTTCTGCATTGAGCACAGTAGGGATTATTACAATATCCAAAGCAGAATCAGAAGACAATTCAAAGGGTGTTTTCTGAACTATGTTTGGCACATAAATATTTTATCCATATCAGAGCCAAGCATTTGTTGAAATTAAGAACTAAGGGATGAATTGTATACATGTAAAGTTAGGGAAGGCAACTTGGAAGAAATGTTGAGAAACATTTTGTAAACAGAAAAGACAAAAGTGTTACTTAAGTCCTTGGAAATAATATTAAGAAGAGAATCAGATTGGGCCCTGCATGACTCAGTGGATTGTAAAAGGGAAGGAAGGAGAAATACCACCAGACTTGTGAAATTTTGTTAGTTTAGCTTACAATAAAGTGTATAGTTCTCATCTTCCTGTGAAATTGAGTTGTGGATCTAATCTACATTTAGGAAGGCAGGAAGAGCCTTTTATCCCCTACAAAGGGAGGCAATACTCATTTGCTAGGTGCTACCCAAAGACATCTAAATAATGTTCTCCAACTTCAGATGCTATGGCATGGTACAAAGTGGATAGTCCTGGACAAAGCAAGTGCCTCTTTCTTTCATGTCCTACATGCATTGTGAAAACCATTCTTTATGAAACAAAAGTTTAAGGGAATCATTCACTTTAAACAATGTATAATATATTTTAGCACTGTATGTGGGAAGAAAAGAACTTTACTCCCAAATCCCTCTAGAGGCATATATTAAAAATTAGCAAGAGGTTGACATTAGTTAAATTGCATAGACATGCACCTACGATAATGGTTTTAATTGTTTAATATTTGTAATGTAAACTGACTTCCAAATTAATAGTCAGATATCCATAAGAGTCTGCTTGACACATCAAGAGAGCCAAGGAGTCTGGCAATATGCTATGAGTGTTGTGTCTGTGCGTGCACAGACCAAGGCTTCTACTTGGTCCGCCCATGCCGCGTGGGACACTTGTTTGCTATTGGCTGCAGGCTGCCCGTGAACATATAAAAGGCGTGGCTTGCCTGCAGCCGCTTATCTTTTTGCTGGAGTGGAATAAAGGGAACCCTTGAGATCAGCGAGTTGCGCCTTTTTATTTCTCTCACCCCCACGCACACTTCAATGAGATATAAATTTTTGTTATATAATTAAGGAGAAGTGCTTTATGAAAATGACCAAAACTTTGTGAAGATAACCAAAGCATTAGTTCTTATGTGCATGCGGTTTGGATCTTCCCTGAATATAAAAAGCTATACAAATATGTACACATTATTTGATTTTGCACAGTTGCAAATAGTATATTCAGGTAACTTGCTAAGTGAAAATGTAGCCTGTTGTAGTCAATGAAGTGGAATCTGAAAGGAACAAGAGCAGATTGGTATCAATAAGTTCTTTCACTCTAGGACTAGATCTCAAATATGGGGCAGCCCACAGCTTCCCTCTCAATTGGGAAGAGCCTTATTTGCCTAGATTTTGCACAGAATATTTTCAAAGTGCTGTTTTGGAGTGCTCTTTCTCAACTTCAATAGATAATGTGGAAAGAAGTATCTTCCCCACCCAGTTACTTGTTTTCTACTGATATATATGTTTATAATAATTCTGCATGGAACTGTTTTTGAAAGGATCTTCAACTGATATAGAATATTGCATGAAGCTACTGAATGATTTGCTAGATTAAAAAAAGTTTCACTGGATTTTAGTTTATTTCTGAGAATATTTCACATTTAATCAAGCTTTAATCAAGAAAACCTTGAATGGTTTAAGAGTAGAATATCTAAATTCTCCTAAGAAATTCTCTTCCAAAATTTCAGGAATGTTCTCTGGCTCATCTGCAGAGTTTAGTTAAATGTTATAACGTTGTAGGGGGAGGAGAGATTTCCGAAGTGCCCTTACAGTAGAAGTCTCCAGGCAGATCTCATCTCTCTTCCTACCATCACCAACTGGACTGCACTTTCATAGGCAACAATGATGAATAGTGTCCACCCCCTCCAGTCTTTCAATGATAGTCAAGAACCCTGTCAGCATTTTGAGGTAGATTAGGTCAGATATAGGTTATAATAACAGAATCTTAAAAGCCTATCAAACTTTCTCTTTTCTCCCCTTCCTTCTCCTAATACCCAGGAGAACAAAGGATGAATCAGAATCTTCAATTTCTTTTTTTTCACTCCACTCCTTTCTGAGCTGTGCTGATGTTTTTGTAATGGCTGCTGCATGTTTTAGTAACTTGGTGCTCCTTTATAATGCCATGGTTGATGATATTAAAGGTAACTGAAATATGAAGATAGCTGCGGACCAGGAAAGGTTTAGTCCCCTGATTCAGGTTTCTCCATAAATCATCCATAAGTGTGACCAATGCATCTTCCATGCTGTACAAATCCAAGTTTGAAACCTGATTATCAAGATTCTAAATACTGTAATCCTATCTATGACTCTTTGTGATTACAGGACCACTAGTTGCTCTATACTTTCCCAAAAGAAGTAGGTTCAAGATAGATCTAAAGTTGCTCAAAATAGTCAGATTGAGAGAAGGCTTCTTGAGCAGAGAAACCTATTAACTCCTTTAAGATGATAGGAACACTGTCTTACTCAAAGAAATAAACACTTGGTTTATTTCCTCAGAGCTCACAGACTCAAAATGATACCTCAGTTATCTGCATTGTCACTGTCTACTGACACTGTCTACTGATCATCTCTTGAACCTGAGTTGTTTTGTCTGCCAAATGCTGTGAAATTGCCCTGCCTTGAATCTTTTTGGTATAAGGGGATAAAGATACAGCTAGGCTTCAATATTGTATTGTTATATTCTATAAAAATAAAGTTCCAATGGTTCTTGGAAATAGTTTGACTTGACAGTGTTTTAAAAGCTGACAAGAAAAGATTTGCTCCCCAAAACTTCACAGCAATCAGAGAGTGATCTGTCCATAACAAAATTCAGTACTCCCCACTTTCAGATATGTTTCTGAGAAGTGAGAAACAAATGTAGTGCGTGATTTCTTATATACAGCGTCAATAACTTGGGTTATTGTGGTTGTTATGATGACCATGAACTCCTAGATCACTCCAGGCTCCTCACAAGGGGAAGGTAGGTTTAAATCTCCCAAGACTACTAGCAAGGCAAAGAGGGAATGATCTTGAGCATGGGCGTCAAACTCAATCACGTCACATGATGTATCGTGACAATTTTTGTCTTTGTGGAGCTGGGGTGGGTGTGGCCTGCATGTGACGCATCCGTCCCACAAGCCGCCAGTTTGACAGCCCTGATCTTGAGAGACAGGAGGAAGAGCTGCTACCAAGACAACAGTCAAATGAAAGGAGATAAAAGGAAAAGGGGGAGGGGACACATCCTTGGAAGATTCTGTTACTGTAACTTTACAATAAAAGTAGTACTGATCTACGTACATAACATTCCTAATTGATCTACTTTGAAAGGCAAAGGAAATTTCTACCACTCTATTATAGCTATAGCATAGATGTGCAGCAGGGGAATGGTATAATAAAAGGATAGGTCATTTCTTGAAACAGCTTTCAGTGTAGTTCATCTAAAGCATAATTCACTTGATCCTGAGTAAACAATAAAACTATAATGGCAATTCTACACATTACTACCTTACTGCTGATCCCTGTCCTGCTTTCGGTCCTATGGTGGAGTCCTGATTTTGGGTATGCAGAGCAGGTTAAGTAAAACCACTTTGCTTTCCTCCCTGTTTATAAGTGTCATGAGCCTTGGGGAGGGAATTTGTTAATCAATTACAGCTTGGACAATTTTGAAAGAACACTAAGCCCATATGGAAGGGTAGACAAGGCTTGCTGTGTGAAAAGCACCAGTTTAGCATCAGTTCACTTAAGGGCAACTTAGGGATATCTCAGATGTGGGTTAGGGATGTGATGAAAGCAGTGTTGTTCAGATATGGAAGAACAAAAAAAATATAATCTTGTATATTTGCAATCATTTTATATTTCACCAGCATTGAATGTGTGCTACTGGGGAAAAGGCATGGAAATTCCTTGTGTTGTGTTCTATAGTTTTGCAATGGTAATTTATTCCAATCTGTTTTTATATCTGGTATTTAATAAAGTTAATTTTTACTTCTTCCAATTATCACTCTATCAGTGTGTAACTAATTGCCACATACCATTCCAGACCAGATCTCAGTGAATAATATGCATATAAAACAACAAACTTGCTACAAGTAATTTATTTCATTAGGAATAATGACTACATAACTGTGGTTTTTCCTTATTAGCCACCCTGTTCTATGTTTCAAAGCACAGGTTGAACATCTGGGTTTTTTTGCTGTGAAATGTTTGATTTGTTCATTGCTCTCCCTTTTTTTCCTAAAAAGGTTGTCAACGCCCCTAGGGCTATCAGATCTGGCTGATAGACACTAGATTTTGCAAAACCATACTTAAAATTCTAGTATTTTACTACCACCTAGTGGTCATCCTTAATTTTGCAGCCCAGAACTTGTAATCTTACTAGCAGAGAAAAATGATTTGATTTGATTATGATTTGATTTGATTTATATACCGCCCCCTCTCCCTAGGGACTCGGGGCGGTGAACAGCAGATAAAAAACACAAATACATAAATAACAATTTAAAACCCGTTTAAAATAATTAGATGAAGGCTGTATATTAAAATATCATTATGAAATTTAAATTTCGATTAAAAATATGGAATCTGCATTTGTAATCTAGTAATATATAGATTTGCAAATGCAAGTTGTCTTAGATTCTTTCAAGAGGAATTTATTCATGTTTCAAGAATGACAGTTGTTTTCTGAGAATTCTAAAGGGTACCTTATTCTAGGACTTTAAACACTAGAATATGGTCTGTGTTGATTTGAAGCTTAGCTACAAATATGTTGCTTTCTTTGTTTTCTGAATAGCGATTTGATTTGGTACCTGAATATATACAAATTGTACGAATTATATCTGTGAATACTGGTATAATATTGTGAAGAATCTCTAAAAGTCATGAACATTGTGAAATCACTAGCTATTTATCCCAAGAGAATTTTTTTTATTCCTGTGAATAGAGATGATCTGGATTTGGCAGCTTCCATCTGACCTCTTCCAGCTGTTTAGATGAGTCATTCCCATGTGCCTCTCTTTTTTGCTCTGTCAAGGAGTATTACAATGTGTTTCTCTATTCTTGTGGCCAAATGGGGGAAATCTGTCTGATAATCCTGAGAACTATAGTTCCCCTATAAACAGGTACGCCAGTGTGCATACTGGGCTAGATTTGTATTCTGTGATCTAAAGTGTCACTGAATTTGAAGAGCTTCTTGTTAATAATAAATATATAAGGAAGTTTTCTTGTGAAGGTGTTGTATGAAAGTGTTAATTTGGATTTATGCCAGGTCCCCCAACCCCTGAGGCACCCTGTGCTCCACTTCCTGCTCCTCAGGGTCCCTGCAGGCCTTTGGCCTGTTACCCATCCCACCAGGATCCACACCCGTCTCTTCATCCCACTTACCTTTCAAAGATCTCTGGAGCTTGGGTTAGGGAAGGAGTGCAGGCTGCTCCGTTCCTGGGCCATGTAGTGAGATCTTGAAAGTAACTGCCATTTTCAGAGCAGCCACAATTCAATGAGGCTATCTTAAGAATGGCAGTCACTTCTGGAATTGCATCACACAACCCAGGAACAGAGAGACCTGCTCTCCTTCCCTAACCCATGCTCTAGAAATCTTTGAAAGGTAAGTGAGGAGGAGGCTGTGGGCCCAGTAGTGAAGCAAGCCTAAAGCCCACACAAACCCAATGGGGGTTGGGGAGGAAGATAGATGGGGACATTGTAGCATCCCTGCAGTTCAAGAGTGAACAATCGCGGACAGCCTACAGTAGCTATATCTTTAGGACTGGGTCTAAGTAGCTTTTGGGGGGAGCCCACCATAATGTTGAATAAATGCTAAGCCAGTCCTTGTTGTTAAGATCTTACATAATATAACTGGGATGCTCTCTTAGTTAGATTCTGTACAATTTTTCAGTTAATGAATCATTATTGATACAAGATGGCCAGCATGGATAAGCTGCTAAATTTTGTTTGTACCAGCTTCCTTGCACTGTAGTTCTGTTTATTCATGAATTAGATCAATGAAAGTGCATCAGTTCAGGAGTAATGAACATGATTTACATGCAGGAACTGGCAAAATTGCTTTAATTTGGCCAACTACGTGTTCTATTCTTCAGCAAAGGGTTTCAGAAGCTGGCCAAGATGTTTAAAATATTCCAAGTCTTGACAACAGTTTTATATTGCTTACCAAGGCAATTCTTGTACAGATCATAGCAGTTCCATCAATTCTATAACTAGTTCCTTACAAAAGGCAGTTTCTTGTCCTAATTATATCAAGAAATAAACTGTATTGGTCTATTTCTATGGGCTCGTCGTGGCAACTATGGCAGAAAATAAACTCCCTTAGTCAAGAACATCTTTATCATTTCAGATAAAAATCTGACACAAGAGTAGAGTTGATGACATTCAGTGGCCCTTGTGGTTGTCAGCCATTAACTTCAAAACTCCCTCTCTCCAAATATTGAGTCTGTATTGATATACCACACCAACATTCCAGGTGTGTACACAGTGGTGGGCTGCATCTGGTTAACAACCGGTTCGGTGAGTACACGCTGCTTCACAGCTTCAAAACCGCAGCAATTCAGCTTACCAGAGGCAAACCCGGTGGGTAGAGAGTCTGCGGAGGCACGGGAAAAATGCTATGCCGCACAATTCAGGTGAGCAAGCAAGAAAGAAAAGGGGATATAGGACAGAATAGGGTGGGTGCAGGTAGGTGGAGATCATCGCAACTACCAGTTCGATAGAACCAGTGAGACCAGGCAACAGCCCCCCAATGTATGTACAATTGCTAGAAAGTACCTTCCCAGTTCAGCCACTTAGATCTTAATAATGAGAATATACTCAAGGTTGTAAACATACCCATTATTCCTATGTCCTCCTATTCTCCCACAACAACAACCCTGTGAGGTGGATTGGGCTGAGATTGACCCAAATTCACCCATCTGGCTTTCTTGCTTAAGGCAGGTCTAGAACTCCCTCTAGTGCCTTAACTATCTGCCAAGTTCCCTTGATTTTGCTTTTATCACATTCCAGCCCATGAAAGAAACAGGCAGAAATCATCTTTAGTTGCTTGGATCTAAAATAGTTTTTTGTCCATTAAGCCAGCAGTGATCCATGACAATGTAATGGTGAGTATATTCTGACACACTTTACTTTGGCTCTGGGCAATTTCCTCTGCTCCATTTTTTTAATCCTCCAGAAAGAAACTCCAGTTTCAAAAGACAACCTATCATCTGATTGATGAGATGAGTTGTCAGTAAAGCAAGAGTAAAGCTGCACTGGGCTGCATTGGGCAGCTCTGTCAATCAGCTGCCAGGTGGGCTTATTTTGACGGCAGAAACAAGGTCACCCAGAAGCTAATTGCCAGAGTTGCATTGGCTGTATGATACACTTGATTTGAGGCAGGTTGAGCCCTCTTTTAAAAAAAAAATCAAACCTATAGTCAGCAAAACTGTTACCCTGCTTATTGTCATGCCGGGGAACTATTTTCGGGCACCACGAGCTGGTTCTGTGGAGAGAGGTTTTTCCACGAACCGAAGAGGCCGTGGTTTCATGTGCTGACTGCATCCTGTGAATGGGGCTTTGCTTACTTGTGTGGCTCGATTTCTGGCATGCTGCAGACTTGGTGCCAGTCCACGGACTGGAGGTTGGGGACCCCGATCTAGCAAGAATAGAGAGTCTGTCCCACTTTATTGATGAGTGTATTCATTCCACTGATCACCATTTAATGGCTTGGGAAATATCAGATTTTAACTTAGCAATGGTTTAGCAATCTAGATTCCAAGTAACATCCCCAATGTAATCAAAACTCTCAAGAAACATTTATCAGCCACCCATCTTAATATTTTAATTTTGTATACCGGTATTTTTATCATATTGAAAACTTGTGTGTGTATGTGTGTGTGT
>JAEANM010000589.1:14288-34310 GCA_017656035.1 Myanophis thanlyinensis
AGAGAGAGAGAGAGAGAGAGAAGGAGGTGGAGGGAGATAGGGAGAGGCTGGGGGAGATGATTTAATTAATGGCTTTCCATTATTACACAATTACCATTTGGTAATAAGGTTGAACAGATGCTATAGGGGTAGAAGAGATATTGCCAATAGAGACATTTCATGCAAATTTTCTGACATCTCAACATTGGGAAGGTATTATAACTTAACCAAACCAAGCCATTGAGGAAGGCACAACATTAAGCTAGGATGACTTGTGATTTCTCTTGAAGTAAGGCAGGGGTAGGAGATTTCAAGTCCGCCATTTATTATGGGAAACATGCCAAAATACACAATTAATTGCCAATTTCCTCCAAGAACACATCTTCATAATTGTTTGTTTTCCCACTGCATGGAAGTTTCTGTAAGTTGTCTAATATTAGGAACAAATTAGTATTCTGAGAGGGGAATCCAAAGATTGGATGTGTTAGCTCAGTCCCTTCATCCTACAGTAGTCTTTAGTCTCTGTACTGTATTGCAGTGAGTAATGACTTCATCACTGTGGCACAGTCTTTGTTTACAGGCATTCTCTGTTGAGCCAGAGAACATGACTCACTGAGGAATTGTTAAGTACTGTCCTAGCAAATAGTACTACATGGTTGAATGAATACACCCATTCTAACTATGGCCTGAAACAGTTTAGACATTTGTAATCTTCTCCCACCCATCCCTGGGGTATTTAGGGAGTTCATTTTTTTTTAATTTCAGATGCTATATTAGTAAGCTACTGGGAAAAAGAATGAAAGCTTGGGAACAAATTGTTCTGCCAGATGCTTAACTTCCTGATTAAAAAAATATAATTATTGATATCATTATATTCTACTGTCCCCTAGTGAAAAAATATGAATTCTGCATAGAATAATAGTGAAATAAGTACTATCCATTTTATGTAGTAAAAGTTGTAGCCAGAATTGTCTGTAGAACTTGATAAATTATTTTGTGGTTTTATCTGCTAAGGGTTTATAATTTGTCTCTTTGTAAAATAGAAATGCGATTGACTCCATTGAATATATGGCTATGTTGCAATTTGGAATATAATCTAACTAGAAGCAATAACTTTGAATAAAATATCACTAGCATCTTTGGTCTTCTTTTAAATTTCTCTTTGATCTTGGGTTTCTCATCAGAGTAAGGGAGATAAAAAGTGCATTCTTTATTCCTCTCCTATAAATTACTTATTTTTAATAGTCTTCCTTAGAAAAGCTGTATGTTACTTATTCTTCTTAGTTGTTTGTGGGGAAGTTGGGACAAAACATTTATCTGATGGTCTCCTCTTCTGTCAGTATGCCCTAGTGGATTTACAAGACTGTAATGGCAATGTTTCAGCAAAATGGGGCTTTTTAAAAATTTCAGTCAATGTCCTAGACTAGAGAAGGGCTTCCCAAGCTTTTCTGTATCCCTCACCCCTAGAATGCTTCTGATATATTCTCGCACCTCATAAAAAATAATTATATGAATATAATTATACATATACACTATAATTTTGAAATTTCTAAATCCAAGTTTTTGCACCCGCAGTTGGGAACCCTTGTCCCAGAGCAATGTTGCCATGAAGGCATTAATGGGAACTATTTTATGGTATTGGCTATATCACAGCTACCTGGTGCTGCCTGGAGTACTAAGCAGTTGCTTACAGATACCAATTGCTGCTGCCAACATTTGAATGGGAGGAATAAGGGAAGTAACACTGCAGAAAAATATTAACTTAATCTTCCCCAGTGCAGTGTTCTCTGTATGTATATGTCCACAATTGCTATAGTTATGGGAGCTTTTAAATAAACATTTAAATAAGGGATGATCTAGCCACAAATCTTCTTTATCTACTTGGACCGTAAACAAGCACACTTTTTGAATAAATGCAGAACTTTAATTTTGAATCTCCAATCTTAGACTTGGAGTTTAATTTCATTGGTTTTTTTTCTAAATAATTTCCCATTGTCTCTCTCCCCCCCCCCCCCCCAAAGTTTCTTCTGATTTTCCATAAAGCTGCAGCTGGAGAACTTGAAGAAGACAGTGGATTGATGGCTTTAGCAAAGCTCTCTGAAATAGATGTGGCCCTTGAAGGAGTAAAAGGAGCCAAACATTTTTTTGAAGCAAAGGTAAAAAAAAAAAACATGTGTAAGGTGTCTTAGGGTTTTCCAAAAGTCACCACAAATAGTTAAATGTGTAGAAAATTTAAATGACACCAAATGAATTTTGTTCTTATTTAAATCAAATCAAATATTTGTTCTGACCCTGGAATGTGGCCATTGAAATGCAAATGTAGTGAATTTTTTACCATTTTATACCTGAATTGTAGGTTCAAGCTTTGTCTTCAGCAAGCAAGTTTGAAGCAGAAATAAAAGCAGAACAAGATGAGCGAAAACGTGAGGAAGAGGAAAGACGGCACCGCAGAGCGGCCTTCCGAGAACTCAAGTCAGCATTCACTCAGTAGTGGAAACAATCTGTCACCAGAATTGGTGTAGATTCTTACAAGATGTGTCTGTGATTAGACACCTACCTAAAAGGAAACAGAAGTGATATGATGCCTCTTTTTCTTTCTTTTTTTTTTCTTTTTGAAGTTTCTGTTTAGGTGCTGGAAGATGTGCCATCAATGGTAGCATTCAGAAATTTGCAAATGTTAGATGTAATCCCAATAGGCCTTATACTCTAATAATAATTGCTTAGAAGAATTAAATATCCTAATAATGAAGTCCCATTGGCAGTTGCTGAAACTCCTCATAAAGAAATTGAATACTGGCATTTTCATTTTTTGTCATTCTAAACAATCCTGCTTCAATAATTATAAAATATTCTTCAGAATTCCTTTCTATATAATGCTTGGCTCTGCTTTATTTTCCCAATAAGACTTTGCTTTTCAGATAAGCTAGAATGCTCTAATTCCAAGTGCTCTGTATATTAGAAAACAAGCTCTTCATGGTTGTACTGGGGAGGATGGGATAAAGGAAATTAGATTTTTGCTGCAATCCAAAAATATTCTTATCTGAATGACAGTTATATTTTTTTATTCTGCTGATTCAATTTCTCCCCCAAGTTAGATTTAAATACCTCTCAATTTTTCCATGACACTCATGAGAAAATGTTTAAGGGACATCACAGGCTACAGCTGGAAAGAGAAGACAGGAAATCGAAACTGCACAAGTGAAATTCAATGTGTACTTTTCTGAATCTAAGCTGCTATTTAAGAGTGCTGAATACATATCAACATTCACCATTCAGTTTTTCCTCTTCTCTCTGTAACAAAGCAAGGAACAGTTCTGATCTTAGGTCTTCTTCTGCCTTAGTTCTGTACTTTTGTGGTCATATTCTTTTATATAATTTGCATGGGACCAGAACCTTTTCCCCCTTTTTCTTTCTATGTATTTTAGTCAAGTTTTAACAAGTAACGACATTTCTATTAATAAAAGATTAAGGGAACAGTATAGTTTAGGGCATACTAGCTTTCCACTCTGGAAATCCTCATACTACTTGTGGATCCTTATTGAGAATTAAACTCCTTTTTGCAGAGTTACCACTTTCATAAGATGTTGAAATTATTTGCCAGTTCCAACAGTTTGTTTGCAAGAAAAACTAGATTTCAAAGCAGAACATGTAATATAATTCAACAAGCTTCTATTGTATACAGAATTTACACATGTGTATATCTATACATACATAGAGAAGAAAAATGCTTGCTGCTTTACTAATCTTGCCATCAAATTGCAAACAAATATATTCTCTATTTCTTTGTTTTCACATTTAGCTTTTTACCGTGATACTAAACTGTGAGTGCAGAATAATAAAAAAGCAGCCTGTTAAATATATAATAGCGGGTAAAATAATTGCTAGTAATTGAAACTGTATTTGCAAATCCACAGATTATATTTGATAAAAATTGCATGTTTTAGCTAAAATATTTATAAATAAATGTTTTTATACATCACAAAGTTTGATTTTTGTGTAGGTTACATGTGTAAATAAAATTTAAAAAAACTGGTGGAGAGTAAATTTGAAATCCTGTCTCAAACTAAAGTTTGTCTCCTGTAGGGAAAAAGGGTTTACATTTATGCTCTGAAAAATATGAATCAATAATTATCAAGATGAAAACTAAAGTATGTCTGTGGAATTCCCATGAACTCTGTTGTTTTGTCAGTAACATAGAATTATTGCTATGATTACATGAATATATCTCAGGAAGGATACTTCTTAATATTCATGAGCCCAAGACTGAATTGCTCTCATTTGCTTTTGATGTGTTCTGTCATTTAGTATTTGATTGTAATGTCAACCATTTCCACTGTTTATAAAATTGCTTTGACATGATCTGAATGAGTATTATTAGTACAACCATGCAAAAACTTCTGTTTAATGAAGGACTTAGCTTTCTTGATTTGGTTTACTCCAGAGATAGCAGGCATCAACATTTCAGAGATCCCTTTCTAGAAAGCTAACAAAGAGTTTACATTTTTGGAAATTTTTCTTTTAAAGTCTGTGATAAGTCCTTGTTTACTCAAAATGCCTTTGAGAAAACGGAGACAGGACGGCAGTCTGAGGAAATATAAATGGCAAATTATAGCACATTTCATTTAAACTACTTTTCTTTGAGCTCCGCCTAGTGGATTATTTCTGTACTCAATTTGAATTGCAAGTATTATTCTACAGTATGTAGAAATTTGTCATAAATAACAGCCAATAAATGGAACGGGATAACAATTAGAACAAATGAAATTCCTCTTTGTCTTTGCAAGCTTCTTTTGCAAAACTTTAATAGGGCTTCAAAATTTTCTTCTATTTGACTATACAGTAATATAAGTATTCAAATCCCATAAGGGTATGACCAACTGAAGAGAGCAAATGAACTCGAAATAGATCTATATTGGCCTCCCTGAATTTTTAAAAATACCAGCAGAATAAACAATTAGCTAATATAAGTATTTATCTACCTAATTTGTGTCCTATTGCAGAAGCAATTAAAAAAAAAACCTGTTTAAATCTTATTCTATATTATGCTCATTTTTCTGATTATTTAACTTTTTGTTTAAGTAAAAAAACATTTACAGTTATATTTGGGAGGAGTTAATTTTAGTCAATTGGGAAGATGTAAGATGGCAGTAGAGACGAAGGAAATAAATTGGTTGCTACTGGTATGCATCAGTGATACAACTATTTCCTGGAAAGTGAGCTTTGAATGTGAAAGTTCTTACAGTTTTAAATACCATGCATAATGAAGGAAGAAGAGAAATTTGAGGTGAGAAAAAATTGTTTAGCAGAGGAAAAAAGAAGTCCCTGATATTTAGATTCAACTATATTTATATAATTTTATCCTACTTTTATTCCTTTTTAAATAACTCTTGGCGGTGAATATACCTAATATTTCTTCCTCCTCCTATTTTCTCCACAATAATCCTGTGAAATAAGCTGGGCTGAGAAAACACGAGTGGCCCAAAGTCATCCAGCCATCTTCCATGCCTAAGGGGAGTACAGAACCCACAGTCTGCTGATTTTTAGATGGCACCTTAACCACTACATCATACCATTATTTATAATTATTTATAGCTGAGTATAAAGTATAAGAGCTGAGAGTCAGTGCAGTGTAGCAATTAACATGCTGAACTAAGATCAGGGAGCCTCAGGTTTAATTCTATCACAAAAGTTCACTGATAACTTCGGGCCAAACACACATTCTCAACTCACCCTCAAATGTTAAAAATGGGAGTAGGGAATGCTTTGTCCTCAGAGCTTCTGGAGGAAAGATGATATAAACATTTAACAATTTTTGACAGCCATTGTAATGCAGTCATTCAGGAACTGGATTGGCACCAGAACACCAGGTTCACCTGCAGCTACAGAAACTTAGTTTTTTGTACCAGGCCAATCTCATAGGGTTATTGCTGCGGGGGAAAATGGGAAAAGAGAATGGTATATGTGCTGCTTTGAGCTCCTAAAGCTGTAAAGAAATAAATACAGTCTATGGATATCCATTTAAATGGCAAATACTTTTTAAAGAGCGTTTGGTCTCATTTCTGATCTTTAAAAATTGAATACACTTTTCATTGTAGGCAAGGTTTATATGAAAAATTAGCTGATAACCTGGCATTGCCTGGATATTTATTCCAATCCTGTATTAGACAGGAAAAGGAATGAATTATATCTATAGTGTGAGCTGCGAGCCGCCTTTCTTTCTTCTCGCTTCATCCTCTTTTTAACCTCACACCCAACCTTCCATAAGGGAAAGCAAGAGGCTCACTCACCCTTTCGTAAAAGATGGCCTCCAGGTTTATGTGTCTCCCATCGCCACCATCGGCTTCCACACCACATGATCTGACCCAGGCAATCAAGCCATGCTCTGCTCTGTGACCCGCTGCAGCCAATCGCTGAGGCTACCTCTATGTTCCGCCGAACTCCCCTTGACCTGCCTCAATGAACGCAAGTTCACACACATCTAGGGGTGTCTTACTCCCAGAGTATTTGTTTCCAGAGTGTACCAAGTTTGGTTGAAATTGGTTGAGGCGTTCCAGATTTATGCTAGAACATACACATATACATCTATTTAGAGAGAGAGAGAGAGAGACAGAGATAGATAGATAGATAGATAGATGAAGAATACCATCCTAACCAAATTGCATCTGTCTATGCATTTCAAATAAAGTGAAAAACATGCTATTAATAGATCAAAGAAAGAAAAAAACCACAAATCTTAAAATACAAGTAATATTTAGCTCCTGTTATCAGTGGAGATTGATACTCTGCAATAAATTAGGCAGAATAATTAAAACTTGCATTATTTAGAGTAGATGCAATGTATCCTTTAGAGATTGTGTTCATTTATTTAGTTGAGATTACAGGTAATCCTTGATTTACAATCACAATTGAGCCCAAAAATTTCATCACTAAGCAAGATAGTTGTGAGTTTTGCCCCATTTTATGACTTTTCCTGCCAGTTAAATTAATCATTGCATTTCTTAAGTTAGTAACATGTTCGTTAAGTGATTTTGGCCTCTGATCATGTGACCATGGGGATGCTGCAATGGTTGTAAGTGTGAAAAACAGTCATGAGTCACATTTTTCAGAGCTGCTATAAGTTCAATCAGTCACTAAGCAAATGGTTGTAAGTCAAGGACAATTTGTATACACTACTCCAGTCTAAAAGGACTCTGATTTCTCCAAACAAACAGTAAAAACACAGGCACTAATTTACAAATTGGATTGACCATATGGAGCACATCTTTCAGTTTTGAAACTTCACCCAATTGCTTGTTTTTACTTTCTCTGGCTCTACATAGCAAGGCTACTTTTTTCCAGGTAGGGCTGCATGGATAGATATGTTATCTGCAATACTTTTTCTGCAAATTATGAATTACCTCTCCTGCAGGAGCTGCACTGGCTCCCTGTGGCCTTCCAAGTGCGATTCAAGGTGCTGGTTCTTACCTTCAAGGTGCTCCATGGCTTGGGACCCGGGTACTTACGGGACCGCCTGTTGCCACCATCAGCCTCCAGCTGACCTGTGCGTTACCACAGGGCAGGCCTCCTTGGGGTTCCACTGTCTGGACGGTGTCGTGTGACAGCCCCGAGGGTTCGAGAGCCTTCTCTGTGGGTGCACCCTCCCTTTGGAAAAAATTGCCCCTGGAGATCCGGACCATCACGGACCTATGGACCTTCCGGCACGCATTAAAAACCTACTTGTTTCAACAGGCCGGTCTGGCCTAGTACTATCAGTTGGGGGTTTTAAATTAGTTTTTAAATTTTAAATTTTTAACATTTCAATTTTTTTAACTGTTTAATTTTAATTGGTTTTAATTTAATTGACCAGCCACCGCACTTATTTTAAATTTAAATTTTGTTTTTAAATTGTTATATATCTGTGTTTTTTTAAAAAAGGCTGTACACCGTCTCGAGTCCTTCGGGAGGGAGGCGGTATAGAAGTAAAAAAAAAATTACAAGATTAAAGAAACGTTGGGGCTTTTGCAACATAGCAGTCTTTGGAATGCTTTTTATTATGCCTAATTTTCCCCTCTATAGACTTTAAAAACATTCAAATTTTTTAAATCTATTATATGGCATTTTCTTCAGGTGTAGGTGTATGTGCCAACCACAATGTAAATAGACATATGTTTTGAAATGGTATAGATCAGGAGTGTAAAACTGGCAGCCCATGGGCCAGATGAATCATGCACAGGCCACACCAATCACAGCTCTGGGAAGGGAAATATGTAATATGTCACGTGACGGCAACTTGATGCGGCGACTCTGACACTCGTGGTTTAGATTATATTCTTGTCTGTTATAATTCCAATACATATTACACATTGTTATGATCTAAATGAAAACATAAAATAAAAACCTACATTGGTAAAGGATAAATAGCCATTAAACGAGCACACATTAAGATGGTTGAGTTAAGTTGTACTAGAAAAGGATACAGTGTTAATTGAAAAAATAGTAAAAAATTAATGATGGGAATTTAATTTTTATTTCAGGTCTAATACTAAGTCTATTGCAACATCAAGTTTTAGGTAGAAAGGAGTATCCATTATATAGTACTAGAGATTATAACGTTGAAGTATTTCAGTAAGAGACTGGGTTCATACACATCAAATCATTTGGTTTTGATATGGTATATTAGTTGAATTCAGCCATTATATCTTATAAATTATGATTCATTGGTTAATGCAATTATAAACTCAGGCAACACAGCTGAACTTTATCCAAGCCATGGTTACTCAACCCATGGTTTTATTCGCCAAATTTATATGGCCACCCATCTCATTAACAAGTGAATCTGGGCAGCATACAACAATGGTAAAAGACAACATTAACAATTATTAAAAGCTTCAAAATAAAATAAAACAGGAAAAATATATCTGAGCACAATGTGTGAACTTGCCATAATTAACAATAAATGTAATTTTGAATATTCCTGATTCTCCTACAATATCTCTCCAAATCTATTTACTCCCTTTCTCCAATACAGTATAAGACGACAAAAAAGCCACTCTTACTATGCAAACAAGATGCAACATGGCAAACAAGATTGCATGCTAGAAAATAAAGAGGTAGAGCTGTAACCCCAGTGTTAGTACCAGTATCTGTAAAGAGAGAGCAACTTGGCAAGCGACAGGAAAGAGTAAGATACGATGGGCAAACTGGATGTAACCAAGCGTGGGAAACTTTTGAGTTCCTTACTCCATCTGCCTTAAAAAAATTATAGGCTGTTCTTGCTTGAAGACAGAAACTAAGCAAGAACAACTAGATAAGAAGTTTTGCTGGAATGGATGGCCAACATTCTGGTTGAACCTTATAATTTGCAGCTGCCATGTATGATTACCCAATTACTGAACTGTTTAGGAAGTATCTAATGGGTTTTTGCTCTTGGAACCTACCTTTCCAATAAAATAAATGAAAGACTACCTAGTTATGTGTTGAAAACAAACTACCTTATATCAAATTTACAATGAAAATTACATCTTAATACGATGTAATAAAATTCAAAAAATACCATACTGTAACAATTTCTTTCCACAAGCCATCAAACTCAATACAAAGAAACTTTGAAATACTTGTGTATTTATAGTTTTTTTTTTAAAGTTTTTAGTTTTAGAGTTATGTGTAGTTCTGTATCCTGCTTTTTTTTTAGAATAGAATTCTTTATTGGCCAAGTGTGATTGACACAAGGAATTTGTCTTCGGTGCATAGGCTCTCAGTGTACATTAAAGAAAACAGGAATCTTAAGATACAACACTTAATGATATAGTCATGGGGTACAATCTATGTTTTAATCTATGTTATCTGATGTAGCACCTTGGTCCTGGGGAAACATTGTTTCGTTTCACTGTGTATTGTATTGCATATTGTTGAAATGACAATAAAGCCTACTTGACTTGACTTTCGTTTTTTAAAAGCCTAGTAAGGCTGAAGGAGAAAAGAAAACTCAACACGGATCTAAAAAAAACCAAAACAAAACCGCGACCAACCAAGGCATTTCCTCTTCGGGTGAGGGAATTCTTCAATAGGATCACATTTCTTGGTTTGGCATAGTCATTGTGTGTTATGTGATTCACGCCCGGCCGCTCTGAACCTAAGTCACCACTTATATCGTTCAGGATTTCGGAGAGCGCGGCTCTGTCGCAAAAGGAGGCGAGAAAAAGAAAGCGGGGCCATCCGGTCCAGCCAGCGCCGCGTCGGGAAAGCTCTTCCTCGTTCCGCGCGCCGCTTCCTCTTACCCAGCTTACCGAAAGAGGGCGGGGCCACGGCGTTGAGGTCACATGACCTTGCGTGGTAGCGCGGTAGCCATCTTGTGTTGTTGGTGCTGAGGTTTGGGTTAGGATCCGAGAGGCTCTCCGTCCGCGACCTCAGGTAAACCGGCTGTTGGCAGGCTTGTCTCTCCTCTTTCGGACGCGACTTCTTGCTGAGGTTCTTCGTTTTTTCTCCCCGGTCTGTGTTTGACTCACTGCCATGGGGTTTTTTGGCCTGAACACACCTAGGCCTTTCCCTGAGCACCGGCTTCCCATATGTCTTGTATCCGGGGAAGCGCCCGAAGACGGGCGAAACGGGCTGGAGACTGGCGTTGGGGTTTATTGGCTGTGGCATGTGCGTTACTGAGATAGTTTGCAGGGTCCGGGGTGGGCGAAACGAAGCTTCGGTAAGGTGAAGGCTTGACTTGGCTCTGACAGATCGCCAAGCAGAGAGAGGGGCTTCTCCTTCCCCATGAGGCATATGGGTAACATTTCTAGGTCTGGCTGGCTGGCTGGATGAAACCGGGCTCTGCATTCACAGGGAAGCGTGTTTATATTCCCAATTGCGGTGTATCCTCTCTTTTAACTCCTAACCTAGTTACCATACAGTTCAGTACCGGATTCGGTTTCTCTCTCTCTTTTTAAAGGAAACGGCTCTTAACTTTCCAAGCACACATTTTACTAAGTCCGAGAAGGAGGAACCGTTGACCAATTTGTGGAGCGTAAGAGTTGTGAGTTAGGTACTAGGGTGTACTGGAAATGGATGGTTGTGTGGTTTAATGCACCAGTCAAGGCATTGTAGAGAAACTGATAATGTGTGGCAACTCCTATTGTTTAATGGTCAGAATACAGCTGGGAAGAATGACAGGCAATTGTGCTTAAATACTGTAAACAGATGTTGGAAATGTAAACCATTTAAACAAAGAGAGATTAATGAACTCTCAAAAGGGGAAAACAGTTTTATAGTTATTTACAGGTTTAATATATGTATTACGTCTAGAATTTTATGAAAATTGATACAGTGAAAGAACTAGAATAAATTCCATTTTCATAGTACAATAGAAAGTACTTCTTCCTAGCCTGCTCAGGCTAAATTTGCCATACATTCTGTAAGAGATCAACTGGAAAATCATTCCCTTCAATAAGGTACTATGAGTCCAAACTAATGTAGAATAGGCATAGATGTAATTCACACATATCCCTCTCCTAACTAAACTTTAATTGGTTGTGTTTACACAAAATCATGTACTATAGCTTACAAATCTCTGAATGGATCAGACAACACACTAAGGTAGAAAAAAAGCAAATTATGTTTTGGCTTAGTATAGAATGTGAACTTAGTCAGCTGTGAATTGACAGCAAGTTGTTGCCCCAGTTTTCTATAGAAACTAGTAGACTTGAGTTATAGTCTCACCATAGGCAGGCATGAAAATTGCTGGATGATTTTGGGCTAGTCAGACTGTCTCAGCCTGAAATAAGCCTTGTTGTTAGGAAAATGGGAAGGAGTATTATGTATGTTTGCTTCCTTCATTTACATAAAAAGTAATATAGGCAAATAAAAATCTAATAAATTGTCCTCACTCTGTTGATTTTCCACAAGAAGGTAAAAACATAGTTTTGTCATGAGGCCTGTGGAGAACAAATGGAGTCACTAATTTGATTGTGTTGCTGCTGTTATGGGGGTGGGTAGATGGGTGGGGTTTAAAGGGCTTTTATCATATGGAAAAATTTTTAAAAATTTTGAAAGCTGCCAGGAATTATCCATGTATGAGTTGGGCAGTTATATATATTTGTCTAATAAATAACCAAATATATAATAGCAATTGATTTATTATCTCAGTGATAGTAACAGTGCACACTGAAAGAGCTTACAGGTAATTTGCTACAAAGGCTTAGCAGTACTGAATGTTGAAGGTCCATCTTTGATTAAATAATGATCAATATGACATAGGCAAACATAGATTTGGAAGATAGGATATACAATGCAATTCTGGGAAACAAAGTATGACAAAACTTGGTTGAACAGAGAGAGAATTAGATGATTTTTAAAACATCGAGTTCAAAAACCAGAGCATTCTTGCAGGTAGTGTTTTCCCAGTAAAGGAGAGTTGTGAAAATATCAGAAAATACATAAGGAATTAATTCCTTTTGAATGTAAAGTATGTGATATAAGTACAGAGCTAATATCTGAGATTTTTCTCACATGCCAGTTGCACATGTATGAAATATTTAGCTATATATGTGGACACTGTCCATAATGTAGTGTGTAGATATGTGAATGAACTTTGTTTTTCTTTACTACTGCTGTAAGGGAAAGATTAGACGTAGTTTCATCTGTTTCAGTTTATCACAGTTTGCTGTGTCATGATTTGGAATTGAGATGAGCTTTAACCATAAGATAGTTAAACTGAGCAAATTTGCAACCCATGGTTAGAAGTTGGCATTTTAAACTGAATGGTGTGAAGACAATTTCAGGCTTATTTTTAATGCAATCATTTTTAGATTGTATTATTTCATGCTCAGTGTATTTAAAATACTTGTTTACCTTTGTAAATCTTTGTAATCTTCAGTGTTAAAGGCTACAGCAGACTTTGAATTTATTATGCTTTTGTTTTATTTATTTGATAATATACCGTACATACACTGCTACAATCAATGGTAGTATATAAGGAGCAAACCAGAAACAGAATATCTCAAACATATTAAAAACAGCCGCAATAAGAATATAATGTAGAAGATGGCAACAGTTGACTTGCAGGCCAAATGTCTATAGATACAAAATGGTACCTAGGATTTTCCTGAATGAGAGGAGGGTAAGCATACTTACATTGGACATATTCCAAAGTGTCAAATCAAATTGAATCAAATCAAATCAAATCAAATTTTATTCATCACATGCACAGACATACATAGTATGAAATGTAATGAAATGTGTATGCGACCACTCTCGACCATAGGTAGTAGGGCAAGAGGATAGTATAGACAGGGAGGGAGAATAAATTAGGGAGTGGTTGAGAGAGGTAGATTAGGAATACTTTATAGTCCTGGGTTTGTTGTGGTTTGGTTTAGGGTCTGTATTGCCTGTGTGGTGGTTGAGAAGGCTTTCTCCCTGATCTAACCCCATGCTTAAGCTAAAGGTTGATTTAACAGACAATCTTTAATTTAGACAGTCAGAATGACATTTGGCATGGTGGTCCTAATATATCCCAGTACCATTCTAGTAACAAAACTTTAACCTTGTAATATTTGACAAATCTAAAAAAGTGGATTTTTTTATTTATTTATCCTGAAGGGAATTTTAGTAGCATGGGGGCCTAGTGTTGAAGACACTCTCACCTCCCACTCAGAAGGTTGAAAGTTCAATCCTAGTTAGTGGCAGATGTTTCTCCTAGGGTCCAAATAAAAAATATCTGTGAGAACTTGTAGACACTAGAAACTTAGTGAAATAGTGAAATATTTTTGTCTTTCCACATAAACTGTTAGATTATAATATTACTAACATTACTACTACTAACATTACTAATATATTTGATTGTTCCTGAGGACTAAACAGCGTTTAGTTTTCATGAACAATCCAATACATCTTATTCATTGTAACAAACCTTCAGATTTCAAAAACATAGCTAAAATTCTTCAATTTGGAATAATTTAAAGTAGTCTATATTCACCAAAACTTTCATCTTTATTATTTTCCAGAAATCTGTTGATGCTAGGTATTCCTTAATAGAACCTCATATTTCATGTGGTCACAGTTGTGATTTTTGCAAGAATACATCAAGCTTCTCCACAGCCGCCTCTATAAATTTGTTAATATCTTTTTTACTACATCCTCAAGATACTTCATTGAGATAGAAAATATTCTTAGGTCCATAACGAATACTGTATCATACCAAGTAAGCATACTGTTGACTCCATAGTTTACTCATTTATCTGCTTTATACAAAATACGAATTACAATAATTGAACTTATTAATTACAATAATTTGGGATCTATGTCAGTAAACATGCTTGAGTCTATTATAGAACTGCACACAAGCATGTTCATCTATGAATGTAAGCATTTAAGAGCTTCTCCTTCATAAAATAATCAGTGTGATAAACTATAAGGACCTAACAAAGCTAGAGATGATTGGAAGAATTAATAGTCTTAACTTTTAATGCTGTCTTGTAATGACTCATCTTGAAAGCCTTAAGACTGTTCAGTCCTCACACACTCACTCACTTTAGCTGGTTGTGCATAATTTCCTAAACATAATTCTAATTATTGCCCGGTTTTAAAAAGTGTAATTTTGTTTTTCCTACAAAGTATTGATAATGCCCCCCAAAATTCTTCAGTCTCTTTCAGTTTGATACCATATGCCAGGAAGGGCACAACAACACATATCTTTTAAAACACTTTTTCAATTTTGCTACAAGAACTATATATTGTTAAAAATGTGATTGTGATGTTTGTTGAATGATTATAAGTATTGACTTTTATTTACTTATTTATCCACGGAATTATCCATAAAATAGCCAACCAATCCAGTAGACCCTGGATACCTTACAAAATCCCCTATGGCATTGAGAAAGGTATCTGTTTCATGTGAAAAATGTATTGCATGTTTAAATCAATCATAATAATGAATAGGCTTGAAGGTAAGGTATGATTTATGCAAATATAGAGTTGAAAGTTGGTTGCTGAATGAGAGAGGTATGTAATGAAATTAAAGCATGCACAGGAATAAATAGAATGGCTCAACATTGAGCATGGAATAAGTATATATGGATGTCCCCTTGGTAATTCATGGATACAGGAATGAATATATGACACATTTGTGGTATTATTAAAATTGTATTGGTCAGGGACTTGAATATGTGTGTTCTTTACAGTAGCGTGTTATTGGTTGAGAACACAGTGTTTTATAGTAGATGTTGGCAATATTATTTAGCAAGAAAACAGATTGTGGATTCATGTCCTTGAACATGACATGAGAATTTAAATAAAAAATGGTGAAAAAGGAGTTTAATTTCTATATTTTCATAGGATACTTATTACATAGGAAGAAATGGATGGAGAAATTTTAAGGTGGATAAATGCTGATAGAAACATAGTGGCTAGTATGTTTTCTATTTCAAGTAGTAAAGAAATGAAAATAGCTGTTGATAAGAGCATGCTTCTGTCATCTGATTATAAGAAAGTATGAATTGTGTATGCTAAGAGAAACATAAAAATAAGTGGAATGTGATATGTATGTGATAATACAGGAAAGAGATGGAGTCAGGAATATATAGGTGCTGAATGTATAGGATTGAATACCAAAATGAGTGGCCAATATGAAAGAAATACAGTATATAAGAAGACTGAATGGATCTAGAGCAGGGTGTCAAACTCAAGGCCTGTGATCTGGATCCGATCCACGGGGTGCTTAAATCTTGCCTGTAGGACTGGCCTGGAAATATCAAAAGACCATCCCATGGTGCCTCTGCCAGCCAAAACGGGACATGGGGGGCGCATGTGACTCCCACATGGCCCATTTTTGGCCTCCACGGCCTCTCAACAGCACTCTGCCAGCCAAAAACGGACTGCGTGGCCAGCAGAGTGCTGCAGGAGGACTGGATTGGACTGGATTACACTTATGTAGCCTCAGATAAGTGCCTGATCTGGATAAAAAAACAAGCAACATTCTATGCTAATACTAGAGTTTAATGCCAGATTTTACATACTGTAGGTCTATTTAATCTACAATCAATCTATAATTGACAGCCATTTCTATTTTCTATCCTGGAAATTTACCTCTGCTGTTAGGTCTTGTATTATCATGTTATTTATGAGATTCTTGAAAAGAGAGTGTGAGAGAGAAAGTGATGCAAGTTCAAATAACTTTTTATCTTTTACTTATTTCAGACTAAAATCCCTATATGCTATAATTTCTTCACTGGGGAGCATCTTGAAATCCATGATTGATTGGCTTTTCTGCCCTTTTCTTACTTCTGCAGTATTTTTCAGATACAGTGAACCAAACTAATCCATCTCTGACCGCAGTCATACCATAGATTTATTTACTTTGAGGCTTGATTATCAAGGAATGAATCTTTTTTCTTATTCTACTATGCATCTCTCTGTAGTTTTTGCAGGTCTGCCACAAAATATTCAGCCCTTCAAATTTTAGGTCCAAAAAAGTAATTTTTCTTAGGTAACTACTACAGAATACAGGCTTGAAAAGCACTGGGAGCTGCTGGAGAGAATGGAAAGCAGTTAAGAACCCAGATACATAGTCATCTCTCACTCCCAGAATATTTTAAAGTCTATCATCAACATTTTATTAATATTACTCTTACTTTCTGTGGATATTAACATAATCTCCCATATACATAAGTCTTCATTTTTTTGCAGAGTCTCTCTCTGGTATTGAAAAATGACCAGTATCCTAGCTTGCCGCCACCCTAAGTAGGAATGACAGGTTAAGTGTTACAATGTTAGTTTCTACTTAATAATACAATGTACCTTATACTTGACAAATTTAATTGTAGAGTTTATTTTTTTATGTTAAATAGAGCTATACTTCAACTTTCAAGGTAGGGTATTTGGTCTGTCTATCTGTCTTCCTTCTTCCCTCTCCCTCTCCCATGCACTCCTCATTACAGTATGATGGCCCTATTGGTCTGTTTACTGTGTGAATTAGCAGAGAGGCATGTGTGGGGGAGTTGCTGGGGGAGTGTTTTAATGTCCTCTTGTTCTAAGAAGTCTCCAAACTTCAAAGATTTTTAGAGGAGTATACATGTATGGTAAATATTCACTCAAAGCAACAGAACAGTTAAGATAATCTTCAACTGTGTTGTATTCTTTTTTCGAATGTTTTTGCTCCTTTGACATAATTTGCCACTGAGAGGGACAGATTAAAAGACTATTCCTGCCTTTGGATCATTACACTGATCCATGGCAGAAAGATGTTTTAATGCTTTATAGAGCATTATATGCAGAAGCAGGAATTGTGTTTTTTGTAGTTGGCTTGTGATTGGTTGGGAATTGCGGGATTTCTTCATGCTTATAGCCGCTAATGTCACCTATATGGACTTTAATTTGGGCAAGGCTGATCACTTAATCACTTTGGATTGATTTTTTTTCTTTGACTGATTTTTTTTAAAGATCCAGGGCTGGATATGGATACAAGTTCAAGAGTGGAACTACTACCAGCCACCTCTTGTACATGAATGACATTATGTTGTATGTTAAGAGTGAATAAGACATCAGCTCACTGATCACCTGACATGGATCTCCAGTGAGGACATTAGGATGTCATTCGGACTAGAGAAGGGTGGCTGGATGGTAATCAAGAGAAGGAAAGTAGTTAAGATGGATGGGATGGAACCACCAGAGGGCCACATAGCAGATATACAGACCAGTTACAAGTAATTTGGTATGCCATGGTTATGTGCTAACCATGACCAGGAAGTAAAAAAGACAGCAACATCCAAGTACCACGAAAGGAGCATAGGACCTGAACATCCAGATTAATGGGAAGAACACAATCCATGTCATCAACACTTAATGGCCTACCATTCATCAGATACCCTCCTGGTATAGTGAGCTGTCCAAAAAAGGACATGGAAGCTGCTGATGTGAAGACCCAGAAGCTCTTCACGTACCGTGTACAGAGGTTCCCACCCTAAATTGAACAGTTAGAGACTATACACTAACTGGAAAGAGTCTTGTGTACTGTCCTGGACAAAACCCAGAGCATCCAGGAATAGATCAGTAAGATGGCACCCAAAGATGAGCTTCTGAGAGAATGCCTGAATCAGCGGAGAATGCTTCCCAGCAGACATTGAAGGAAGTGCCACGGCAAGGCAAAACCCTGCATAGGATGTACCATTGACAGATAGCTGAGGTGGCAGACATTGGGAAATCCTACTAGTGACTGAAAAGGGATGGACTAAAAGAACTGAGGCACATAGCAACACAAGAACAGGCACTAAGCACCAGATCCATAAAGTAGATAGGATCCAAGGTACAGAGTATGGTTCTAATAGATCCCAGGAACATCAGAACTCTCTGTCCTAAAGAGTACAATGCTAAGAACAGCTAAGATCCTATGCAGAAGCATCAAACTCTGAGGTCTCTGGTAAAGGAGAATATTTTCTCTACAACTATTTAACAGAGTCATGTTGCTTCTATGAATTATGAGTGAATCCATATGTCCCTATGATTTGTATTTGTTGCATTTGTCTTAGAAGAAAAACCCTTAGTAACCATGGAAGTCATAGGCTAGTAGATCAGGGGCTATTTGTGAAGTGCGTGAAATAGACATTTGTTTGTAATTATATATTTATAGAGATATATAGCAAAGCCAAGAATCTTTCTCAATAACATAAGATGAGACACCTATCTTCTGGCTTGTCATGTTATACTGCTATAATTTGGAATACAAAGTTAGTAAAAAGGTTAGTTACTTCTCTTCTACCAGTTCAAACGTTGACAAACATTCTCTGCCATCCCTGCCCCAAGTTTTAAGGTAGAGAATTGGATTGGTAGCAAAAGTTAGGTGTTCATTATAGAACATGCTGAGAGTAATGCTGGGTTCTTCCAAGCTGATGTGAGTTCTTTTAAAGGAAGCACCTTTGCTAAGGTTGAAAATAGAACGATCACATTTTTGTGGAGACTGTGTTTTATGTATTTATTGGACTAGAAGACCTCTAAGGTGACAGTAGAACCCATATACACTCTTATGTATTCATAGTTTGTGTTTTCTTTTTCAGGTTAATATTTTTCAAAAATGGCAGCAGAAACTCAGACACTTAACTTTGGGCCTGAATGGTAAGTCTGTCTCTTTATTTCTCCAAAAGATTTTCTTTCTGAATGTTGATAATAGCTGGTTATTCAGCAATAGCTGAATATATTGCTTCAAATGACTGCTTGGAAATAATACATGAGGTGTTGAATTCTTTTTTTTAAATTGCAATTATGTAGGTTCTTTATTTGTATAATTTGTATGGCTCCCTATCTCACATAGCAATCTTAGGCTGGTCCCAACAACTACTAAAAACATTACATAAAGCACCTTCTCATCCAGGCTTCATAACTCTCCACACTACTGACCCCCAACTCAACATAAGAGGGAGAGTCAGGATCTATGGTCTTTCAGAGGGCTAAAAGAATAGGGGCCCCCAAATATCAGGTGGGAGACAATTCTAAATCAGATTTTTAGTTTGAATTGTGTTGTGCTGTATTGGAGAAATCTCAAATCAATTTTATGATGTCCTGTGGTGATATAATTAAATGTTCTTTTCTCTTAACCGTCTTTTACTTGACGAAAATATTGATATTCACTTTGTTATTTCCTGCCATATTATATAACATAGGGAAACCTGTGAGATCAGTGTATTGCTCTCTGTGTTTGCTTCTCATTGTATTAGATCTAAATACAGTAAAACTGACTATGGTTTTGGGCTTCTCAGTCAGTAAGCAAATGATAGCCTTATTGAGTTAGCCCAGGTGTGGGCAAACTTTTTGACTCGCGGGCCAAACTTTTTGACTCGCGGGCCACAATGACGGGCTCTCCCTCCCCCACCTCACCCCCTTACTCCCCCTCCCACAGCCCCCTCTCTCCCACGTGTCTTTGCAGGCATGGGATACCGAACGCAGCAGCCATGAAGAAGAAGGTAAGAGGGTGGCGGGCAGGAGCGGGGGGGCGGGCACCGCTCCGCAGCGGCAACACCAGCTCTTCTCCTGCCTTCCAGGTGCTGCTGATGGGGAAAAGCGGCTCCGGCAAGACGGGCATGCTCGTCTTGCCGG
>JAEANM010000590.1:0-34284 GCA_017656035.1 Myanophis thanlyinensis
TTTCTATGAAAACCCATGCAAAGCTGCTTTAAAAAGTTAATATTTAAGTAACTAGCCATGCACATACATACACACACACACCAGTTCTTCAAAATAGCTATTTTTTATAATTTGCTTGAGTTGTGAAATGGGAACAACCTTTGGAAAACTCAAAAATTGATAGACAACTTGTTGTAAATTCACAGACAGAAGAGGTAGTTAGCGGTTTGTATTAGTACTGAAAAAATTCAGTTCCATTATATGAAAAACATACCTGAGCTTTAAAATGCATTGATTCATGGTGAAAATCATCTGGAATAATGAAGTGTTGCCCTAAAGAATTTGCAAATGAGATTTTTTTTTTTATTAAGCCCTTCTTCTCATGTATTTTTTTTTCATGCCTTGTCATAATACCTTTGAAAATATTTAATTTCTGTATGAAAGAAACTCTCAAAATAATTATGTTTGGCTGCCAATGGTTTTGAAACTTCTGAAAATAGATAAGACTATTGTTAGCTCTTATACAATGACATGAAATATATTGCACAGCATTGATACTGAGTTGGCAGTAACATACTGTAAATGACTTTCTATCAGAAAAAAAAAACACTTTCCACATCATGAAAGAACCATTAGCTACTTGCAGAAGTTCAAAGTTGCTTTTCAAATCCCCACTAAAGAGGCAGAGGACTTTTTCAACTAAGACAGTAATGTTCTATTGCAGATATCAGTGGCTCTCTCATGGGATGTATTTCTCAGTGATGAAATAGAGTACATAGCAAGAAAGTGAATAATGCCTTAAGGAAAAGCAAGGGAGGTAAACTGGGGAAAAACTACTTGAGATATAGCTGAAATAATGCAAGAGCCTGAAAGGCAGGAGAGAGAGAGAGAGTAAATAGAAAGCAAATAGAAAGGTGATTAATAATATTCAGGCTACTGAACATCTGAGAAGGGAGAGGCAGGCAGGCAATGGATAAAGCAGAGAACAAAAAGTGCTACCACAAGTAGAAGTTGAACTGTGCACTATATTGTTCCAGGCTGATGCAGACACTTGTATATCCAAGGGTATGGGTCATTGTCATAATATCTGAGGAGAGAAATGGCCATGAATGCCACTAGACTAGATGAGAGAATATTTGTCATGCCTCTAGCATAAAGCTTGTGTATGTAATTATATATTTTATTGCTATTGTTGTTCTTTACTGAATCTTGAAACCCGGTCCTTTAATATTATCATCCCAGCAATCACTCCCAAAACATGTGCAGCCTGAGTCCATTTCCCTTAGCATTTGGAGGAAACAGAAGCACTAGGAACACCATGGAACATCTTCATCTGAGGACAAAAATCCACATCTCATACACACAGCATGTCTGGTGATATTTAGATTTATTTGTATTTATTAATTGTTATGCTCACCAGCAACTCAACACTGCTTATTTTGTATTTGGTTCTTATTGTATGTATTTCTATTTTCCCAGCTTCACCCATCCTGTTCCTCTAATAAAATATCCAGATGTATGCACACAGTCTGTTTTATTGGAGGATAAGTGGGTTTTAGCTACATGCCATACTGCAGACAGAGTAACATGTAGTGAGGACAGAACAATATTAATTGATTGGCTGCAGCATTCTCCAAGTACTATGACTTACAGAGAAGCAAATCACTCATAGTACTAAACTAGATGCTGAACAGTAACACAAAAATATTTATGGATGGGATATGTCCATTTTAGAAGAGCATTTAGCTATTCTGCATGGAACACAGAACCATATTAAATGTGACTGCAGATTACAGCAGAAAAAAAGAGAAGAAGGAAACGGTAGCTGAGGGGAAGCTTGGGTACAAAACAGCTCGCCATTTCATTTTATTATTACAACTTTTAATAAGAAAAGATTAATGTATGAAATGTTTCCTTATCTTTGTAATCTCCTATATCCTTTTTCTTCTGTTTCATACCAAATCATCCTCTGACTATTTTAGTGTTTCTCAATCATGGGCAACTTAAAGATTTGTGCACATCAACATCCAGAATTCCCCAGCTTCCCAAATCCCCTAAATTGCTGAAATTGAGAAGCACTGGACTATCTGCTATGTGCATTTCTATTTTCCTAGGCTTGGTGCCATTCAGGATTTAAAAACTCTTGATGCTGCCTTTACTCTCCAATCCCAATCTCCAGAATCAGTAGTGATTTTTTCTTAGTTCTATTATTCACCGTAACTAGCAATATGACATCACATTCCAATATAAACAGCTTGCAAACCAAATGGATTCTTTTCCTTCAGACTTTGCTAGATTTTTGTTTTTGTAGTCAATTTATTCTGTGTTTAAAAAATGCCCAGGGACTATTTGTAAGTTTCAAGACATTCTTTTCAACTGAGATGTTCTGATATGGTTGCAGTATCCACACTTTCCAAATTTGATGCTTAAGTTGCAAATGCATAGTTTGCGATATCCAGTGGTTTAGGAGGTTATTCCAGCAGTCATCTGGAATTTCTTTGTTCCATTGGTAAGCAAGTGATCTATAACAGACCTAAGGATTCTAATATTATTTGATTTAAGTCAGCCTTTCTCAACAAAAAATGTGTTATGTACCAAATTTGATGAGTTTCAAAATAGTTGAATACCCAGATACCACGGTATCTCCTACTACTATTCATTTTCTATTTCATGAAAGTTGTCATTAAAAGTGTTTCACATCTATCTTATAGATGTCAGTAAAGATGCATTTAGCAAAGCATTTTTTTTCTGGTAAAATATATTAAATATTAAAATATTTTGAAAATTAAAACAAAAAGGTTGTCTCAGATTTAAAACTGAAACAACATTTAGCCAGAGTAACTATGGTGTGCTAAGAGTTTTAGCTGTCAATTTACATTAACGAAGTATTTTAAAGGCTAGTTTTTTAATAGTGGTATAAGCAACCATAACAAAGTCAAAGCTGGATGAAACTCAACTAAAAAAAATATAAATATATACATTCCATTTACAGAATCTTCTTTATGCAATTTATTCATTTACTTTTTTCTGGGTAGACAGTTGTTAAGATAAGGACTATTGTCCTTTTTGTCTATCCACATTATTTGTATACCAGACTTGGACTAACAACCAAGAGGAAGGAGATGCATTTATTTTCTGGATTAGCTTTAGTAAAGTGGCTGATTTTTTCAAAACACAAGAAAAGATATTATCAACAGTAACTTTATTGTTGTTGCTTGCTTCTTGATAAAGCCACAGATTCTCTTTGCCTCTTCTCAGTTAATCTCTACTACCCATTTTTCAATTTTATCCATCCCATTCCATTTTTCCCCTTTCTTCTGTCTGACTTCTACTCATTGTTTGAACAACTTATTTGTTATCTCCTTGAGAAGGGAGATACATTGGCATCTTTTTTTCATCTCTGCAATGAAATAAATAAATGTTTTATATTTCCTTGCCTACAATTTTTGTGTGTGCACAGGAGTTCATAGCATTATTTTATGTTAGCAAAAAGTATTTGTGGGCATATGTGATCTATCTATCTACGTATCTATCATCATCTAGCTAGCTAGCTAGCTAGCTAGCTAGCCAGCTAGCTACAGGCATCCTCATAATCCAGGAATGTTCAAGCAGTTAGTTTGTGAAAAGATTATTTTCTTTTTTCCTCTGCAAAACTGCCACCATGACTACATTTCCCCAAAATATAATGAGTTTTAATGGGCCATAAACTGCTACCATCACTAACCTGCATGTATTCATTTGCATAGCACCTGAAGTTGTGGACATGGCATATAAAAGGATTGCAATCGCTGCTGTTCCCCATTAAAATAAGCCATTCATATTAATTGCATTATTCATATTTATATCATTATATTTGCTTTTGCCAAGCCCTAGGGACACCTTTAGCATTAAACTATAAGTTTCTTTCACTTCAAAAAACCAAGAGTTTCTATACAGAAGGTCTTTTAAGTTTTGCACTACAATAATGAGGCACTATCCTATGAAACAGAAAAAAAAAATGTGACATTTTCCTTCCTAACAGTATTGGAACTTGAGGTCCTCCGCTGAAACATAATAAAGGACTTTCAGGATGAGTGAAAATTTTCACAATTTTATACCTGCACAGTTCAGTTATAGAAAAGGCTGCCATCAGATATGGTCATGTTTTTAATAAGCAATTAGACAAATTCAAAGGGTATAAGCTGTCTGTAAGTATGGTCAGTATGGTGTGGAGGTTAAGGCACCAAGCTAAAAACTGTGAGACTGGGAGTTTTAGCCCTCTCTAGGCACAAATGAGCTGGGTAATCTTGGTGATCATCATGCATTGGTGGAAATTATTATTATTATTATTTATTTATTTATTTATTTATTTTACTACCAGTTCTGTCAGCATGGCTTGGTGGGCGTCACTGGGTGGATTAACCCTATAAAGTGGGGGGAAAAATGAGATTTCTTCTAACAACCAGTTCTGTGAACTGGTTAGAAAATTTACTATTCATTCTAGCAAATAGGCTAAAACTGGTTGGATTTCACCTCTGCCTTCATGGCTGTAGGTCATTTCCTAAGCCAAAGGCAGCATACGTTACCACTCAACTTGTGATTTTACCAGATGCAAGTTATTCAGAAACTTAGAGCTAACCTGCGGTATGGAGGGAATATCAGTTAGAAACCACTTTAAGTTTCTGTTAGTCAATAGATCCATTAAAAGGAGTTCTTTGGATTGTGACCAGAACATTTTCTCAACAATTGACACATAATCATTTGCTGGTTTGGGGCAAGGGCTAGAAAAAGAAGAAAAAAATATGTTGTTTTAAAGATAGGCTTCACCGACTGGCATTTGAAATAATATCTAGAGTAAAAAGCAGATCCTTGTTTCTGGGCACCATTTTTTTTTTTCACTTTTATCAGTAGAAGGCAGGATATATCCCATTTCCTTCAAAGTCAGAGATAGTTCAATGCCTATTCTGAATGAACAAAATGAGTCTTAGAAAAAAACTGGTAAGACTATTTCCCTGTGCGGAAAAGAAAAGAATAATAATAATAATGACATTTGTCAACTCTGAGAAGAAAAGAAAGACTCAAATATGAGCAGAAAATGAAATATTTATATGCTTCAGAAATGAAATAATATAATTTCATTGACATTACTGCTAAATGGCTGCTCTTTGCAAGCTTTGAGTGACAGATAAAGGAGTCAGCTTGAAGTGTTGCTGTTGTGTGTAACTTCTCCTTTACAGTCAAGGTCCTGAAAGTTTGTCACATCTTTTTCTATGTTTGGATGGAAGGCATGAGTAAGAAAACAGAGAAACTGTATTTTTAGGGGGGGGGGGGGAAACTCCACCTCCCTCCCTTCTTTTCTTTCCCTGTCATTCTAACGTCTGTATGAAATTATTTTTCTTGGGTGCATTTGATTTAGGGCTGCCAATAGTGTGCTGTAGAATTTGTTTCTGCTTCCTGAAAGATTATGGCTTTAGTAAAATTCAAATGCTGATTCCTTTTAAAAGTAACACAGAAGAGGAAAAAATGCTTTTAAGAACAGAAAATTGCTGAGCTCCTGATTACAATGAGAACAAAATACAATTTAGTTATTTACTGGACTTGTATCATCTTCTCTCCATAGCACAAAAATATCTGAAACTGCTAGCAACTAAATAAAATACAAGAGCAAATTAGAATGAGAACACTATTAAACATTATTTGTGTAATGTAGTGGGAAATAAAAAGGGCTCAGACCAGCAGAAAATACTAAAGTTACTTTATTAAGGGTCTGATCACCTAACAACAGGCTGCAGGCAGGCAGCTCCCTTTTATAGGGAGCTGTCAGCCTGAAGCCAATCAAATCAAATTATTTTCCTGCATTGGGAATGCATTATGCAGTTGATGAGTTCCGAACATGTGCAAACACAGCAATTTGCTAGTCTATTTATTAAACAAATTTATATATCCACCCAGCTCACACACAGTGGGTCCAGGAGGTGAAAACATAATGGTAAAATATTATTCATTATATGAATATTATGTATTCATAATGTTATCATTTTTAAACAATTCCAAATATCAAGTTGAACAGATGTCTCACCACAGCCTTTCTTTAAAGTGGTGTTTCTCAGTCTTATCAGCTTTGAGTTGTGTAACAAAATTCTGTCAGTTAAAGGTCACTCAAATTAGAATTGCCAATAAACTCTAATGCTATAGAATGAATATGATAAAGACCAAGTAAAGGTAGCTGTTGACTCGTGATCATTCTTTTAAATTGTCTTTTGAAATTATAACGGCCTTGGTAAAAGTAACTTGTGACCTATTCTTAAAGTTACAACCATCAACTTGCAATCACATGATTACAATTCAAATGCTTAGCAGCATGCTCATATTTAGCATTGTGGTCAGTGATTGTGATTTGTAACGTTTCTAGAGGGTTTCTGACAAACATATGCAGTTGAAGAAGCCAGATTTGCTTAACAGCCATGTAATTTACTTAGCTGTAGTAAAAAATGCCCTAAATTGAGTCTGGTCTCATGATGTCTCACTTAATGTGCTTAATGACCAAATTCCAGTCCCAACAGTGGTCATGAGTCAAAAACTACCTGTACTCAATAAAACTCAGTACTTTAGGTTTTATTCCAACATTTTTTATATTATCTGAGCAACATATTCAGCCTTACTCATGATCATAACAGCCTTGTAGATCAGTCTGCAGACTTGTATCATTAAATACAAACTATTGGAGTATGTAGGCTATATGGAACAATTGTTAAGCTAGATGGATCCATGACCTGTCTTTTCTTGAAGTTTTTCTTCTTGTACTATAATTTCTCTATTGTGTTTTAAAATCAGAAAATATACATTTTTATTTACTAATTATGCATGTATTATAGATAGAATGACAGAACTGACAAAGAGACCTCTATCTATTAAACCTATTTATTAATACATGTTGTGATTTCTCTCATCTCAAATTTGGAAATGAAATTCCAATCTACATTATTGGATTCAATAATAGGGTATATGTACTTGGAATCCGATACTGCTTTATCTTAAAAATTGTGCATTGATTGTATATATGACAAACAATCTCAAAAAATTGATTTGGAGATCAAATATCAGTATTGAAGGTCAGATACTAATTTTAGGAGATGAATACAAATATTGATGTCCCTGTATTGAAATAAATAAATCTGTAAATTTTCACAGATATGTCTGAATTCTTAGTTGTCTTTTAGTTGTACTCAAAGGTGCATTATTAGTGCATTATTTTAATGCTTTTTTAAAATAGTACTATTGATTTATTGTTATTTGCCATTGATTTGCCATCAAGATGTGGTTAGTGAGCAAAATATTTGTGACATAAGTTCAATGCAGTTTTTTCCTTCCTCATAATGTTGCATTATTTATATACCTTTTTATAAATTTTCCATTCAGCATAGATCTATATAATTAAAACTGATGCCATTTTAAATATTACCTAATATGTGCATGAGCTGTATGTGGATATTTTTCTCAATTGCAGCAAAAATCTACAAGACTATTGTGTTTTATGATATTGTAACCCAAAATAGAAGATTTGTGACTGGCTATCATATGTTTGAATAACTACCTTTTAGAAAGTGCTTTCAAAAAAAAAACCTAGGTAATGTCACACAAAGTATCTTTATTTAAATAAATAAATACTAACATAAATAAGCAAGCAAGGTATCTACTGGCAAAGTTATGTATTGGCATCCCATACTCAAGGATCATCATTTTGTGAATATTTCCATAAAGGCCTCTTCCTACTAAAGGTGGTTTCAGTAAAAGTAAGATGTGGGGGGGGGGGTGAATTAAAATTGGCTGAACAATTAATCAGGTGATAGGATTTCAGAATTATTAACAAATCATTCTAAGATGATGGAGCCTTTCAACGTTGTTCCTTCCATATAGAGACATTAGGGAGGAGTCAGGGAAGAGATGATGAAAACAACCTTTGTGTTGCAAGTTCTAGTCCTTTTGTATACAAGCCTTTTGAAGGAGCATGCTTGTATTAATGATTTAAAGATTCTAATTTCATAACTTTATTTAATATTTACTTGATAAGTCTATAAGGCTGTTCAAATGCATAAACACTTTGAATGTCACACATTAAAAACAAGGAAAATACAACAAAGAAAGATTGATATATGTCTGGAAGAGAGAAAAATATATTAACAATTAATGTAGAATCTTAAAAGAGGCCTGTTATTCATATTAGCCCAAGGCCTGAAAGGAAAGTCAGATTTTTAAGGATTATTAAACATAATTAAGAGAAAAGGCCATAACAATCTTTGGAAAATGCTGTTTTAGACAGCAAACTCTGTGACAAAGTAAGCTCACTTCTTGGGTCCATCAGATGATATTAGTCAGTGGAAGATACCAATCCTGTTCCCTCAAAGCAGATCCTATAGGCTTTCTGTGGAGTAAACTGCACCTCAAATTGCACTCAGAAGTTAATTGGCAGCAACAGCTTGATGTCACCATGGCATATCCATTAATGTCTATGACTGGTGCATTCTAGACCATTTGAACGGTCTTTCAAAGACAGCCATATATACAGTATAGTTCAT
This sequence comes from Myanophis thanlyinensis, assembly GCA_017656035.1. Lineage (NCBI taxonomy): Eukaryota > Metazoa > Chordata > Lepidosauria > Squamata > Homalopsidae > Myanophis > Myanophis thanlyinensis. The sequence goes on from JAEANM010000590.1 coordinate 8,535, forward strand.
TGAAATAATCCACACAGGCTTTGGCTGTGTTATGATGTATAGCAGAATGTTTTGTTTTTCCTGGAGCACGTGCAATAATATATAAAATGGATTTGCACAAAAGCTTTCCTGGTTACAGCAGTCATCTTCTCTTTGAATCCAGAAAAAACACAAGACTGGACTAGTTCCAAATGGGAAAGTGCCACCACATTGAATATCAAAGATGAAAATTACATAGCAGGGGGGAGGGGAAAAATATCCACAGCCACTTGGTCTTGCTATGGGTGAATATAAACCTGTTGTCATTCAGTCCCTGTTGTCATGCAAACACTGGGGCAAGACCTTGACAGATCATTTGGCTCAGATTCTAAGTGTGCAGTTGGTTCTCCACAGCATACTAATGATATCTATCTTCAAACAGATATATGACTTTACCCAGTAGGGTTATATAGGAGCCTCAAGCTCAATCCCCATTCCTACTCCCCACAATTTGGAACCACTCACATAGAAAGGATACATACCTTTGCTGATTTTTCACTAAAATGGATTTTAGGGAATATCAAAATTGAAGATTACTAGGATCCCTTATTCATCCAATAATTCTGAGCTAGGGTGCAATATTTTGTATTCACACACAGGTTTCCTCCTTTGTACAATTCAAAGAAAGACTTTTTTCAGTAATCCTGCAAGGGGAAAACTATTTCTTCTTTTGGAGCTCTTTTAAATGTTCCCGTGACCCAAACATACATAACATCTTCCTAGTTAAAAAAAAAATGTTGATTTTGAAGTGGTAGAAACAGAACTTCTAACTACAATAATTATGCATAGGGAATGGTTAATGTATGTGTCAGTGTGCATAAGTGCAAGAGAAGTTTCCTTTGGCTATTTCATACTTTTCACTATGATAGGTTCAAGTTCTATGGCATCTCTATAAATAATTTCTATTTCTGCTATGGTTCTCAGTTCTTTTTGTTTCACATCCATCTACACAAATAAGTGTAAAAAATGGGGAGTGCAAAATATGACATATTAATATTTATTAGAATCCAAAAAAGAAGAGTTACACAAGGAAAAAAGGAGCAGCACCAAGAGAAAAAAATGGTTATTTGAAGTTTTAAGAAAGAATAAGACCAAGTTCATATACTACATTTATTTACTGTATATTACAAATAGACCTATGCAATGTTTTTGATCCCAAGTCAAAACAAGGCGCTTTTGTAATGATTGGAAAAGTGGGAGCCAAACATGCTCAGATAAGGGAGGGCATTATGTCATGCTTCAGCAGCCTACCAAGACCACCAAATGATATAATAAGGGCTTAAAGTTTAAATCCTGGACTATTGATATATGAGTGTCTAATTTTTTTTGAACTGTGATTGACAATCAACAGCAGTTTGACGCTTCATTGTGAGCCTGGAAAAAAAACAGCATTTAAAGAATTGCAGATCAGTATTATATTCCACTACACATAGTCTGAAACAGCTTTTTACCTTTTTGCAGAGTTAATTATTAAATTTATACCACACACAATACAGTCTGATAAAAACAGTTTGTTGTTGCTGTTTAGAACTTAGGTTTTTTACCTCAGAGTTATGAATTTTGGGATGTACACATATATTAACTTCAGTATAAAGAATAAAACACATGGAAGAAAACATCTAGACCAAAGGTTTTCCCCCTTTATTATTTGTTGCTGATTTGTCTTTTAAAGAACATAAATACAGCGCATTAGAATCTCGATTATCTTTTAAATTTGCAGTTTTCATTTTACCTCACCGGGAAGCTCATATTTTAAAGCTAGGCCTGGCCTTGCCCATTACTTTGCAGCTCACTGTCGATATGAAATATTTTACAGGAAAATAAAATCTCTTGAGTTTTGGTTCATTGTTTCAAATCTGAAATTCTCTCTCTGCTTTGATTTTCTTTGCCTGGCCTTCATCTAGCCTTTGCCTGTAGTTGTTTTTTTTTTTTCCTTTAGTACTCTCTCTAGAATTAAACTCCCTTCTGATTGCTCCCTTCAAGATTACTAATGCACCTGATATATTCCTGGAAGCTTCTGCTAGTTTCTTGCTGTAAGCATTTCTTGGTTATCTTCCTGTTCTATCATTTGGCAATTGCAAAAGGATAGTTTACATAGCAGCTTAAATGTGCATTTTGTTATTATGGTTCAATTGCTTATCTATTAATTCAAAAATTTTCATAACATTTGAATGTTCTCATAGAAATTGTGCACTGTAGATTGTTTAATGCATTTCAAATAAATATTGTTCAATTAGCATTACTTCAAGCTAAATATTGTCATACTGAAATTGAATTAATGAATCTCATTCACTAGTTCTATATTAAAAAAAATTCTACCAAGATGTTCTTCAGATTCATTTTAGCACAGTCCACTGGCAATTTTGAAGGAAGTGTGCCTTGATACTTACTTCTAGACAATGAGAGATATATCTGGGCTTTCCTTTAGTTTTGTAAACTATTTAAGAGGTTGAAAGGTTACAAAATGTACCTTGGATGCTGATTTTTTTTAATTTTCATTTTAGTAAGCTACTTTTTTCTTTTCTGTATGTTGAAAATGCCAGAGGAAGTAAAGGAGAAAGACTACTTCAGTGATTTTTTTCTAGTCACAGGACTAATGCCAGGTGCAGGAACTGGCAATGCTTAGTGGATGACAAGCCCACAGTCTAATGATAGAAGAATAGATTACCAGGAGACCTCCAATCATAGGGCTTTGGGGATGACATTAATTAGAATGTAATGATTTCTTCCTGTCTTTGTGTTATTTTTGTTTCTTCTGAGCACCAATATTAGAAAAGCTTTGGTGGAGGCAGTGAGACAGAATATAGTAAAATGCCTCATAGGAGACAGGAAATTGTACTGGGTAAGCCTAATTTAACAGATTGCAGCTCTTCTACCTGTCTGCATTATATTAGCAGCAGCTATGTCACTGTGAAGTTTAGTAAATTTAGTAAATTTATGTATTTATTCTCAGCTCACTCTGATATTTTTTGAAAAAAAAATTTCTAAAACCTGATAAAACTTGAGAGCAAAGTTTTATACTGCATTTACATTTGGTGAGTCATATCTTTCCTAGTGAGCCGATAGCACAAAATCATGAATTAATTCTGGAGGAGAGATAAGCATTTCACCACTCATATTTACAGTAACCAGATTGGACTGCAGTCCTACATACTGTACTTGTAACTTTTGGGAATGGTGCAAGTGACAGTAAGAATAGCACTGGAGTATGAAAGAGGGCCTTCCATTTATGTGGCAGCATAGAAAGGGGATTGTTCAGTCAGGTTTTTTTTCCAGAAGTCATTTCAGAAAACCTTCAGCCATGAAGTAATGCTATGCTGTTTCTGTTCTATCCTGTCACTGAACCATTGGAGCATTATTAGCAAACATGTCTCCACAGTCTTCTAGCATTATTAAAAAATGTTCTGCATTATATTTTTCTACACTATTGTACAGCAAACAAGGAAAGATGAACAAAGGAAGACCAAAAGCAATCTGAATGCTTATTTAACTAAAATGGATGCATCAGGAATTGATCCAACCCTTAATCAAAAACTTTAAAGATACTCAAATGTCTGATAAGACATTTGGTAGTTAAAGATAGCTTGGTTTCCAGTTCTACCGTAGAGTATAACTGGTATAGTTGATGTTGCATAGATTTGATTGACTATTTATTCTAACATTCTCATCTATTCCAGATTTATAATGACTGGAAAATTGAACATCTTTACATCAAACTATTGCCAATGTCCCTTATAGCCACTAATTTCATTACAGCAGAAAACTCATTTGAATCCTACCTATGAGTTTTCTTAGTAGCACCTTTGGCAAATAATTATTATGCCAGTAGAAATATTATACTATTATATTAAGTCTCAGGACCAAAAGAAATAGTTTTCCATCAGTGATGGAGGAAGCCTATGGTCTCACTGAAGAATATTTTATTAAGGATTCTTTCAAACTTAAAGCCAGCCATATAGATGTTGCAACCTCTTGCATTTAACATTGATTCCAATTCTGTCCTCTACTAATGCAGAAACTAGTTTGGCTTGGAATCTATCTGGCCATAATTCAGAGATATTGGACATTATATCGATAACCAATAATTTAGTATTAATACTTGCCATTTTTGTATTGAATCTGTCATGGACTTTCTACCAGTAGGACAGTGTGTTTCCTTGTGGTTAGCATTGCTAATCTGAACCATTTGCAAAAACATTTCTAAAAGCAGCCATAAATGTGTTGTACAAATCATTCAATGTGAGTCTCTCAGGGATACTCCAAAGCCTTTAAAGAAAATCATAGACCATCCCAAATCATGGTTTGTTGAATGGGTCACAGTGGCTGAGGTTCTCACACACACGTGACTGACTGAATTTGCACATCATACTAAATGACTACATTTAGTCAGGAGTGGAATAATCCCTTGTTATCAAAAGTGCACAGGAGACTTAGAAAGAGTTAAATATATAAATGGTATTTAGAGTATCATTGTGAAACATAACACCCTTTCTTTCTTTCTTTCTTGCCTGATTTCTTTCCCCATCAGCCCCCATCTTCTAGCTCTTATAAGAAAAATAACAGCAAGTTTAATGGTATCGACAGAATCTTGTCTTCTATGTAAAACTGTTCTCTATACAAATGTATTGGGGGCTTTAGGGCACTCAAAGAGAGCAAGATTGAAGTTTCATTAATACATCCCCTTCAGCAACTATTCAGACAGACTCCATCACCCTGCTGTCTGGATCCCTTCTGGCTGGAAATGTCAGGACAAGAATCCCCAATTCAGCTGACATGAGGAGGAAGGGAGGGAAAGCAGGGGGATAAGATTAAATTAGTTGGGTTTTTTTGGAGGGGAGTTGTGTATATTATATTTAGCTTTCGCTTTTTATGTATGCCTTGTTCTCTCTCCATATCTCTTTGTCTTTCTCTGTCTTCATCATCTGCACAATAAATATAAAGTAAGGCATGATCATTACAAAGTGTATGCTTAAATATCATAGAAATGTATTTTGCTCTCAGGCCACATTTTATTACAGTGCTCGAACAGAAATACTATTTCAGATGGAGAGAGAAATAGCACCCTGAACATTTAGGATGATTAGTGAAATCTTATTTGCTGCAATGTTTCCAGGAGATTGTAATTGTTTGGCTTTCTTGGAACATTTTAACATTGCCATCACATCTTCCTAGAAGCCTCTTCACAGCAGAGTTTCTAAAACTGGAAATTCACAGTTATATTGGACTTGTCACAATAGCATCATGGAACAGTATTTATTTGATCATGGGAACTGCTGAAAAATTTAATAAGCTCTTTCTTAGTTCCATCACATCTCCCTCCCTCCACACCCACAAGACTTTTGATTCCCTACAACCAATTTGTGAGTTTATCATAGAGGTCAGTTAAGAGGGAATCATCTCAAAGATCCTAAATTATGAGTTTCACTGCTTGCAAATGCATAAAAGCTCTAGTTTAAATTGCAAAAACTTTAATGATTTTCTTGATAGTGTGAGATTTGAAAATACCCAATAATTTTATACTCACTAATTCGACAGACAACTCAGATGTACAACAAAGAAAGTTTATTGGATTGTGTTTGCAAAGGCAAGGTCCTCACAACTCCTCCCAAAGTGGATCGAGATCATGAAGCACACTGTCACAATTTTGGAAAGACTTTTTATACATTTTTCAACAGGATGAACCCCCTCCTCAAGCCCCTTCTTGGCTCAGCTTACTTCATCCTGTGTACATGATACAGCATCATTTACATTTTGTTTATTTACATCCAATTACATTCTGTGATTAGCTAGTATGATTGCTTTTACAACTTTATTGAGGAACATTTCCTGGGATATCTTTTTGTTATTACAATTCATTTGTGCTGAGAATACTTCCTTTAACACTTTGGTCACATTAACATACACATTTATTGTTATTGTTTGTGGCTTTGCATAGTTTTGCTAGCCTTCAATTAAAATTCTCAGTCAACTATTTATTTATTTATCTATCTATCTATCTATCTATCTATCTTTTATACCGCCTCTCTCCCGAAGGACTCGAAGCGGTGTACAGCCATCTAAAAACACACAATAGATAACAATTTAAAAACAAATTAAAAATTAAACTAAATTGGGTGGCTGATATCACAATTAAGATTTAAAACCTAATATAAAATTAAAAAAAATAAAATTTAAAACATTAAAAATTTAAAACCAATTTAAAAAACCCCATATTTATTTATTTATTTAAACTTTGTTATATACTTCCTTATAAAATAGTAACTAATCTTTCCTTTTATACTTCCTTATAAAAGAGTAACTAATATTTCCTTTCCCACACATTTTAATATTTTTGCATCATCATAATTGATGTAACTGTATACAGGTAGTCCTCAACTTGCAACCACAATTGAGACAAAATTTATATTGCTGAGTGACACAGTTAAAAAAGTTTTGCCCATTTTACAACCTTTGTTTCCCCAGTTGTTAGTGAATCACTATAGCTGTTAAGTTAGTAATATGGTTGTTTAGTAAATCTGGCTTCTCCTTTGACTTTCCTTGTCAGAAGGTTCCAAAGGGTGATTACTCAGGGACACTGTAACCATCATAAATATGAGTCAGTTGCCAAGCATGAATTTTGATTATGATCATACAATTGCTGCAATGGTCTAATATTTGTATTACCTCTTGCACTTAGCATCAATGAAAAAGTACTTTTTTTTTCTAATATACAGCTGTAAAAATGCTAAGAGAATAATGATAAGTTGATCTCTTTGTTCTATCAGATTTCTATTTCACATGATTAAATTAAAATATATATGCAGTTAGATGATATATTTACTGATAATTTTAATGCATGTTAAAATTCTTTACTAAAACACAAAATGTATGGAAAGACAAACATACTAAATGTTTGATTAATTGCTCATTTTGTGAAATTGAAATTGGGCATTGAAATTTATTTGCAAACAGATTCATATGCATTTCTGTAATGTTCATCTAATAAGTCCAATTTTATTTTAATAGACTTTTTTTTTTTACAAAACCATGCATTTTATCACACTTTTTACCAATCATTCACATACCAATATAGAACATTTTTTAAAAGACCTGCATTCATATTATTTGGAAAGGTATTGAATGTATCTTTGCATTTTTTTTTAAATGCAAGAATATTAGGAAAAGTAAACATAATAAATATGTAAAAACATTCAGCTGGAACAAACTTCTCAACCATCCCTATACCTAAATAGAAATAATCCTTGAAATGTAGCAGGAAATATGTAATGAAATTGCCAAATCCCCCTATGGGGAATTATATCTAAGAATTGGGGCACATTCCACCCATCACTGATTTTATATTCATCACTAATTTTACTCCAAAAGCATATTTAAAGTGGTTGTGACTGTTTTCACTTCTACTAACTTGAATTGCTTGAAGAATAAGGAGAAAAAATCATTTCAAACCTAAAGCTGCTGCTGCTGGGTTTGTAACAAGAAAAATATATTTATTCCCATTCCAAGCAAAATGAACAGAAGAAGATTTCTCTTGTTCAACTCAATTTCTATCACCACTTCTAAAGAGAAAAGAGACACTTATAAACATTTGTCAATTCCATCTTTATTCCAAGAATTTTAAATAGGCCAAAGTGACATTTTCTGTGGAATCTGTAGCTTGAGAATTCGGAAAAGCAAAGCAAAAGATCTGTTAAGTGACAAAAATGAAACTACAGCATACTCCACCCTCACACACCCAATAAAATACAACAATATTCCCATCTCAAAGTTTTATTAGTCTTTTTAGTTCTGAACTAATTTTGCTACAAAAATAATAAAATTGGATAAGGTTGGGGACAGGATGTGTCAGCCCTATTAAGTAAATGAGACCAAATTATAGACTTCACAGAAAGACTTAAACTATACTTTTCTAAAATAGACTATAATCACAGAATCTTGTAAGTGTTGTAGCACCTCTCCTTCTTATACCATAGTAAATCAGAGAAACATTTCCCATTTCCATGAAATTATCTTGTTTCCCATAACTTAAATATTGTTGCATAAGTCAGCCTAGATAACAGTTCTTGGTTATTTATAGTTTAATGCCTCTAGAGGAAGGGGCGCATATCTGGCAGACTGCAGCATTTTCTCCCAATCACAGTTAGTGGCATCACTGACTCTGCTTCCCCACAAGCCCCACTAATTCCACTAATCTTGCTAGGCCTAGAACCCTAACTTCACCACAGAATCATCTCCCTCCCATACAGCAGCTGTGATTCACCCTAAGTGAATCACCCCACCACCATCAATTTCTAGGCTACTAAGGTCTTCACAAATCCCAAATTCAGCAATAGCATTCCTTGGGTATTATAACAGACAAAAGTGTTAGTGAGTGCCAAACCAACCTTTCTACCTGTTGTCATAGGGATCACAACTACCACCAAACAAAGCATTACCACATAACCACAAACACACACACATATTCACACCTATTTTCTCATCCACCTTCCAAATGCCATATTGTTCACTATTCACTTTGAAATGAAACTGGATGCAAATACTACTGTTTAAAGCACTCTCACCATAACCTAAAACAGGAGAAGCAACATTGAATGATGTTTTGTTTAGGACCTGCTTAAATCTAATGCTGGTGTTGTGAATCCATTTACGTAGTCACAGAATCATATAACAAGAAGAAGCTATTAAGGCCATTGTATCCAAGCTTGCTACCCTGCCCCCAGTTTCAAACACAGTAGGCATCCAAATTAAATCATCCCTGATTGGTGACTGTCAAGCATCTGCTTGAACATGTTCATTATGTGGGAGCCCATCATGTCTTTTGATATTTGGTTTTGCTGTCAAACTTTTCTTGCTATGAATATATTTTGTATAACATTCAGCCAGAAATCATTTCTACTGCTGATACAAAATGAATTATTCACTGTTTCTGTATTTGTAGCTGATTGGCATGTGTTAGGGGTGGACAATTATGATTTTCATTTCCTAGTCTATTTTTTCTTAAATCATGTATTCTTCCCTTCCTGTTAGGAGGTAATTACTGCATTTTAATAAGGTGTTATATATATTTTTAATTTCACCCATTTCTCTTACAGGGTTTGCAATAGTATTTTTTTTTCTTTTTCTAGCATTGTGACTCTGGAATTTAACTCTTACAAAGCTCATCAGACTTCAGTTGTTGAAATCATGATCTATGTTTACCAAATGTCAGGTAGATAACCTCTGAATTAAATCTAATGCTGGTGTTGTGAATCCATTTACGTAGAATCCATTTATGCATTTGTCAGTCTTGAAGTAAATTAGTATGTTTATATGCCAGAGTAAGAGTGGTAGTATTAGCAACATTTGTAGTAATTAGAAGATTTGTTCAGCCTAAGAGACTGATTTCAGTTGCCCATCAAAATTGCCCAAATCTGATGCAGGCAAACTTTTACAACCCTGTCCTTTGCATTCATATGATGCCCAAGCTTTTCTAATTTGTATGTATTCTTAACATACAGTCTTGCTTAGCTTTTAAAAAAAGTTCTTAAAAGGTCATGTTCCAGTTGAGAATGGCTTACACTTGAAAAGATACACAAAGATTCTCAAATATGAGTGTTGTCAAGGTTTATGTAGTTTTCCCCCCTGCTACTCTAAATTGCACAGTCACAAGTCACTTCAATTCATGGGTCAATGCACAGCCACTGATTTTATTCATATAAACATTTGCAAAAGGGAAATTATAATTTTGTCACATTGAACAAGCAGGAGAAGAGAGAATTTGAACCTGCTCGGTCTAGTGAAAGAGAAGCCAGCCCTCTGCATAAACCAGGTAAGGCCAGAGAGGTTTGAAAATAGATTTGTGGGAAATCCAAACAAGGGCTTCCATATTGATCTCCCTGTAAAAGGAATATTCAATTTGTCAGATAAATGATGTATAAAATAGCAGTTATTGCCATGTTTATTTCCCCTTAATTATATCTTGTTTTCAATCTAGCGCTATACTAATAATGGCTGTGATTGCATTAGGGTGTTTTTTTTCTTAAGCACTGGTTCTGATCTTAAAAAGGGAAAACAAACATTATTACCCCTAACATTTTTCTGCTCCACTTAATTGAGGTAGTGTTTTATATGATAGCAAGAATTCTTTGTTGATACACTTCCTTCTGTGCCCCTTCTACCCATTATTTGTACAAGTTAGGAATGTGGCTGTATGGTAGAGCACTTGTTTTGCTACCTGTTCAGGGCCACTTCAATGTATACTTTTTAAAAGCTTTCTCAAATGCCAATCTTAAAGTGATGCATACAAAGCATTGGGAGGCAATGTCAGACTTGAGAGTTTACCATTGACAAAACCCTGATGTTCATACATCAGCAAGGCCTTAATAACATCAGATAGGTTTGTATGTTGCTTTTGAATGAAGAGAATTAGAGAAGAATCAGACAGAAGGAAAGCCAGCATTTGTGAAGTGACTAGGCAAGGACAATGGCTAACAATAGAGGGAAGAATAGATGAGAAATGTTCATTCAACAAATTTTCATTTACATCACAGAAGAATGATTTAATGATAAAATACCTTCTGTACAGTGGTTCAATTGAACATGTTTCACTACTGGTTCAGTGCACGTCCATGAACCAACTGCGCTGCTGCATGGCACTTTATACTACAAAATTTCTGTTCCGGAGGCTTCTCAGCTGATTGGAAACACAGCTGTTCTGCGCAACCCAGGTGAATACAAAACTAAAAATTTGAAGGTAATATAAACAACAAAAGAGCAAGGGTGGGTGAGAATGCCCAAACATCTTCAGGAGTGGGTGGGCGGGGCCAAACTTTATCATTGTTACCAGTACGGTGGAACTGCTGCACACTGGCTGAATTTCATCACTGCTTCTGTATATCTAAAAGGTCTTGAATCTTTGGCTCTTACCATTAAAATTTGAAAACCAACCTGTCTGAATTATGAAAAAAATATTGTCACACTGACTTTGTCTCAGCATATGGCAGCTTTCCATGTTCCAGAAAAAAAGGGGGGTCTGAAGGTAAGGGGGAAAAAACATAATAGGCTGTAATTTGATCTCAGCAAGAAAATAAAATACTTCCTTTCTGAACACCAATGCCTTCCCAATGTGTAGAATTCAGCTTTCAGGATTTTCAGTAATGAAAATACTTTGAAGTAATTTAAAAAGCTGAAATTCATACACCTGAAAGACACCAAGTTTCAAGAAAGCTCAAGTAGGAAATAAGAACTGAAGCTGTGCAATTGCACAACTTTGCACAATGGACCAAAGATTGATTTGGCACTTGGAAATATATATTCCTCTAAATGCTGAAATTTGACTAAAAGCTATATTTAGCAATGTTCTTTGTACTAAAAGAGGTGTGTGACATCTGTGATAGATATGGAACAAGGAAACCTTTCCTCAACATCAGCAAGTAATGAGGAAAATGTCTACTAAATTTCCACCTGCTTTGTTAGATTTATAGCTCAGAAACACTGTCAGGAAATTGGTAAAGAAAAAAAAAATGGTGAAGGCCGGAGACAAATATGCAGGACCATGGAATTTGTGGAACAAGAGTAGATATGCATTAATAGGTAATTTATTTACATTATATATTAATATAATATATAAATAATAAATAATCTCAATGCCAGTTTGTTAATTATTGCTTATACTTACAGTTGCTACTACAAACTGCAGTAGCACGTGACAACTCCAGCCAAAGTTACCTAATCTTGGAAGTTAAAATTAGTAATGTAATATAGATAAATGATCACCAGGAAATCAAGAAAGATTGAAAAGTCAAAAAAGCTTCCTGAAGGGAGTGATAGCTAACTTTTTCCTGTCATCCCAATCATCAGGAGTAGCTTTTGACTACTAGTCTTTAGCTGTTTTCTTCTCTGCCCACAAGCATGGCTTGTGATGAACTGCCTCTGCTATTCTTCTAGAGAAGGGAACATTTCAGAGTTGTACAGCCAACTAGTTTCCAAGGTGATTGTGTTTCTCTCTTTCCTTCTTGGAAATATGAATATGTTGTTTTCGTCTTTACTTCCTGTCACAGCATGATGGGGTTCTTTTTGAACTGCAGGGATACTGCATGTTTGCGTACTCAGTCCAACTCGCGCCACAAGGTTGTTATAGAGAATGGAGAGCATTATGCAACAACTGATTTATAGAAACAAATGAAGGTGCAAATCTAATAAACAGTAAGTTGGCTCTCCATCTCAAAATAGCTAATGGTCATTTACACCTTTCTACCACAAATATCATTCAATTTTGCTGCACACATGTTGTGCATTGACAATAAAGGATTGATTGATTGAAACCAATTATTTTAATACATTTTGTATTGTCAGATTGCCAAGCTCTATATCTTTCAAATTTATCTATGAATTTAGCTAATCAACTAATTTCTTAGGACTGATTGTAAGTCATATTAAACAGAGTAGAACTTTTTCTATCTACAAATAGGATTGATTATGTCTGGAATGTGGAATGAGACTGGCTTTAACTTAAAAGTATTTGGATCGCCAAACTACATCTGGATCTATCTAATGCAGCAGTGCAAATAGTCTCATGATCAGAAGGGGCATTGTTTAGGGAAGAAAGTGTGCTTCTGTGTAAATGAATTACTTTTCTGCTTTGACAAGTAATCTAATCATTTATCACAGCGTTGTCAGATGTCTGTATTTGAGTAAATGCAAAATATCTGTTCTTCAGAGAACAAAAAACACCTCCATTTCATTTTCCCAGGATGTCTGTGATTTCTAGCTATCTTGACTATTGCTACTCAATGCAATAGTCTCAAGCCAAAAGAACCAGCTTATGGCTGAGAAAGTCACTATGGGGGTAGTAATTACAGCTAAATGTTTTCATAACATAAAAGAATATTGCCAATCTGTTAATAGTGGGTTTTCTGTGAAAATAAATGATGCCCTAGGTTTGACCTTAGCATACTGGATGACATCAATTAAAGATCTGATTTCTTTTTAATCTCATAACCATTTAATTCCAGGTACTGTTTCAATGTCTCCTTGTCTTCTGTAACTCCTATTGTCTTTCTGGCCAGGGACTGCCATTTTGTTTGATGAAGTGCTCCATTGCACAGCAGGGAGCTCAGGCATTGCTCAGTATAGGACAGTGATAATTCAGCTCAGCTCATCCCTATTAAAATGTCAGATTTAGCATGGGTATATGTGAGTGTATGCATGTGCATGCAAAGAAGCCACAAATTCTTTGATTTAACACAATATCAGTATTTTGTTTGGTTTGAATACTTCTATAAAACAAGTTCTTTGCTTTGTTTTGTTTTTATGTTGACATCTTCTACCCCTTTGGCTTATTTTATCACATTGCTACTTTTTCTGTTAAAATTGTTTTTATAATGAAACACAGTAGTCCTTGAAATGCTCTGCCACCCATGCCTTTAAATCAGAACTGGATGGTTTCCATTTGTTTTAGCATCATCTGATATCGGCAATATGGGTTCTTTGTTGATATTTAATTACTTTTTGTGTATTAATTTTAAAAAAGTGGAAAAGGGGCATTTATTCATACATAAAGACAAGAATATTGACTTTGCTCCTACAAAGACAGGAAGTAGGAAACAAAACATCCAACCTGCCCTGTGATGATAGCATGAGAATGCTTTATTGTGGCATATGGTTAAGGTTAAGCAGCTTGGTTTCCCATGAGCATCATTGCTATTATTGCTCAAATGGTAGCAGCAAATACAATAACAAATTTGATATCAGAGTAAAGGTTATTTTTAGAAACTTTTGAAAGTACACATTAATTATAATTGAACAATTCTGTACATATTACCAACAAGAATCTATGGGTTTTAAGAAGCATAAACTTTGTGGAGGAATTAATCTACCAACATTCCAGAATCAAAAATAAAGACATCATAATTCAACATAGCTTAACACAACATGAAAACACTTTTTTTCTATCTTTCCTCCTATCTTCCCTTCCCCAGTATACATCCTGTTTCTTTAGCCTTGCATAGATAAGTACACTGTATCAAGATTGCAAAAATCTGATAACCACTAGATGACCATCAAAAGTTGGCTTTCTGAATATTTTTCCTATCATCCAGTGGCCACATGTAATTTTGCAGGTCAGACATATTAGCTGATAGCAATGTTCCTCAACCTCAACAACTTTAAGACATGTGGACTTCAGTTCTCAGAATTCCCCAGCAGGATGCATTTTGCTTCTTTTTCCTCATCATTTCCTTATCAACTTAGATGAAGAGGAAGTAAAATGGCAATTTTGTTAAATACAGAATTCCAAGAGCTGAGTATGCAATTTCAGAAAATACAGTGTACAGTTCTAATGTCCTGAGAAATAGGACATGAAAAAATAGACAAGTGTGCATACATGCAGACATACAACCAGTGGTGGGATTCAAATAATTTAACAACCTGTTCATCCAGGGTCAGATTGGCCATCGTAGCTGCACCATGGAACTTGTCCCACCAACCACTGCCCAGATGCCTTCACTTCCCCAAGAAATGTACTCAAAGAAAGAGGATTCCATCATGTGCTGAATGCCATAATTAAACCATGGCTTCCTAAGATGCAATGTCTGTCCCTGGATAAAGTGAGGAGGAAAATTCAAGACAGCAGTAACTTCCAGCACCAACAAAGTGGAAGGAGAAGCATGAGAGCAGCCTGCCTCATCTCTTTTCTAATGCCAAACAGTGCACTTCTCATAAAGGCCTCTGGTTTGATGAATCCACATGCTCTGCCTCTTTCCATGGTGCCTCTCCCATGCCCGCATTCTTGGATAGAAGGAGGGAGCGATGGAAGAGTGACCATCTTGGATTCCCTTACCAGGCCTGTGTGTGTGTGCGAGTGGGTGAAGAGAGGGAGACAAGTCAAGGATGGGGTAAGGGAGTGATTAACTCCTTTGCAGAAATGGTGTCTTCACTCCCCCAAAGTGGAAGGAGGAGAAAGAGAGAGAGAGGCCTGCACGGATATCAGCACCTGTCCTCAGTGGTGTCTCAAACCCGTGGTAGACTCTGGCACTGGGTGAGCCAAGAGACAGAGAAAGAAAGAGAGAGGAAGAAGGAGAGGGAGGGGGGTTGAATGGGCAACTAGGCATGCAGCTGACAGTTGGCTTCCAGAGCTGGAGAGGATGAGGAAGGGAAGTGGCCGGGCTGACACTGCCTTTCATTGGGGTTCATGGAGTGGGACGTCACTCCTATTGCCATCTTTTCTCCACACTCATGGGGCATGGTAGGGATTCATGCCTCTCACTTAGCCACCTGTCCCCCTTTATTGATGCAATTTGGGGGTGGCAGGTGGGATGGGGGAGGAAGGCTATTCATCCGGTTTGCTGAACTCCATAAAAATTTAGCTACTGGTTATACTGAACCAGTGTGAACCTGCAAACCAATAAACTCTGGCCTTGTGTGACTGAAAAAGCTTAGGAAACTAGCACAGAAAGGAGTCACTCAGTTGCCGATGATGACAAATAAGAAGCCCTCTCTGATTTAGGCTTGGGATAGCCTTTTGTTTAGTTTTAAAATATAATCAAAACAAATGTGACTCAAATGCAACTTAAATGTATTTGTGTTTCTGTAACACAAAAGAAAAAAGTGGAAGAATCCATATTGTATAAACAATGCAATGGATTATATTCCATATTAAAAAAAAATCAGCAACAAGCAGATTGCAGCACATATTACGGTTCTGGGGACAAAGAGAGAATGCTCAAAAAATTTGCCTTATTGTTTGGTTTCCTGTCTATATCTCAAGCTTTTTCTCCTTTTCTCACCCCCAACTTTGCTTACGTTCCTAGAAAGACATATTAGATGTTGGGATAAGTACTTAAATTCTGAAAACCTGTTTCCTATAATAAGTACTCTTTGTAGGCACAGAAACTAAGTTTTCTTTTGCATATAAAATTTGCAACTTTTAACAAGTGCCAGTCTGCCTACTTAAAAATTGGAGCAAAGCAAGTAATGATATTAAATTCAATTGTTTATTTTTTATTATTTTAAAAACAGTATGCTATTCTTCCAAGTACTTTTTTCCTTCACATCCTGCATCATATTTCTGCACAGCATACATTAGTATTTCTCAACCATATACTGTAACTGCCATGCTGGCTGGGAAATTCTGGAGTTGAAGTCGACACATGCTAGCTGTGAAACTCTGAAGGGTGAAGTCCACGCATCTTAAAGTTGCTGATATTGAGAAATACTGATATAGTTCTAACCAAGCATGACATCCCACAATGATTTTTTAATGCTTATTTCATTATGTTTACCCTGGGGTAGAAAATCATCTACAGCTCAACTTTAGGATAGATGTTTAGAGTTATAATTCAATTTTGATATGGCTAAAGTTGAAATGAATAGTCTACTTTGCAAAAAAGAAAATGAGTTTCATGTACTTTTCCTCTATATGGTGCTTAGAAATAAGCATGAGAGTCAATTGTAAAAGCATTTACTTTGTTTCTTAGTCAGGACTTAGTGTCATATTAAGTGGTTTTTTTTATTTAGGTAGGCATTTATAAGATTGTAGTCTTGAACTCTTTTATCTAACCAATATGGGACAATTTGAGCAAGCATGCTCACCCCTCTATGGAAAGTCTGAATAAGTCACAAAGGTAGGCCTTGTTTAGCAATCACAACTGGGTCTTAATGACACTCAGACATTAAGGAAAGCAATTGCTAAGTTAAACATCACAATTTTATGATTTCACATTTACTTTGCAGAACTTCAAAAGTTGTAACTGTGGGGTTTGGTTGCAAAAGTGGAATTTTATAACCACTACAGGAAGTTACTATAAACAGGTACTACCTGTACTTGTCCAGTGCAGTCCAGTCCTTTAAATGCACAGGCAGAATTTAGTACAGTTGGATTTATTTCCAAATAAAAGGGAAGTAGGACTGCAGCTATCTTATAAACAGAATTAAACAATTCATAGAATAAATCAGCACTGATTCCATTCACCATGTTCAAGCAGCTTCCAAAAACAAATGTTTTTAAATATTCATCACCTGTTCCTTTCTGTCTTCTAATAAAGAAACCAAATATAATTAATGCATAATATTGTATTTGAATTTTGACTCCAACAACAAGGAAACAGATAAACTCACCATAGATTGGGGGGGGGGGGGGGTGGAAACAAAGGACTGTTTTTCCGATAGCAATGTTAACATGCACTAATCCAATACCTGAATCAGCAAAAAAGTATGTCAACATAAATTATGATGACTCTAAAGCTCAGCTGTAATCTGCCTCATTAATAGCTGGTGACTAGTCTTTCTTACAGTTTTGATAAAGAATAAGTTATGGAATGTAATTTATGGATCCCCTGTCTTGATTTCTGGTTCCACTGAGCATCACTTGCTGGCAAGAAAAACAGCTACAAATCTCTCTTTTTAATTTCTAATAGAGTGGGACAAATGAGTACTAGCAATAAAGGGTTTTATCCACCTTTCAGTACAGTCAAATATTAGATCATCAGCAATCCTTGCTATGTACTTGTAATAAATATTCATGGAGGAGTGTTAAACCAGTGTCCAAAATGGATTTTGGTGGACTGGTCAAAAGCACAGAGACAGGTCCTAGAAGAACAACTTTTCACTTCAGGCTGTGCTGTCATTATGCGCCATTGCACTGGCCACAGAGTAAAGCTATTTCAGGGCATGGCTTTAAGGTCTTTCCAAAGAGCAGTAGACCTAATAGTAAATAGCCTGTACATATTTCTCTACATTGCAGAACTTATTACAAGAATAAATAGCATACTGGTAAACTTTAAATACCACTTGAAAATTTCTTTCTTGCTGTTGAAGCAGAGACATACACTGATAGAATTCAGAAGTTATTTACCCTGAAAAGAATGTGTATGTGTAATTGAACATGTAATTGAATTTTTTGTGTTTTGCTTCAAATAAGTAATGATGCTGACAGCGAGCGACCGAGGCTTTCTAATCATACCTCATGGTCTGCAGATTCCTCCCACTTAGCCCTATGGCCCTTCTCCATACCTAGTCAAGCTACCAGTCATGTAGGCAAGACATGGGAGAATGTGGGTGATAATAATCAAAATGTTATAGCACTAAATATTAATAAACAGCAGCATTCAGAAGTACACAATATAAAATATGAAATACAGCACAAAATGATATTTCTCCCACTATACCAGTGTAGTACAAGTGAAAACTGGAAGCTTAGTAGAAAATCTTTAGTATATTGATTGGTGATAGCACCAAGCTGGTAGGACTAGCTTTCTTTCCTGGTTTAAATTGAACTCCTGTGCAGCATACAAGTAGTATTCTCCAAATACTAGTGTGTTGTTGTTGTTGTTTTGTTATTATTTGTGTTTAACCAGAGATCTCATGCTCTTTTGAATGTGTGCGAAATCTGGTTTTTTTAAAAAAAATCAGGTCTAATATTATAACTGCTACCTACTTGAAGATCAGCTGAAGTTTGAGACATGGAGAGCTGTATCCAGTGATCAGAAGGGAAAGGCATGGCTGAAGCAATCTAAAGAACCCATAGGAGTTGATCAGATCCCAGCCCATCTCAAAATAATGAAATTTTCTTTTCATTAATTTTCTTTTCACAAACATTATCAACTAAGTATCCTACACCATGACCACTGTGTGACCTGTGGTGGAAGAAGTAAAACAATAGTTTAAAACTGGAATGCAGATTATCGATGATAATGTTAAAGCTGTCAACAGTGAATGGACATGAGACAAAAACAATACCATACAGCCATTGCCATTATACATTAGTTGTCATCTTGATCAGGGATGGAATCCAACCGGTTTTGCTACCAGTTCAGTGCGTATGCATGCGTGCCAAACGCACTGCAGCACAGCTCTTTAAACCTCTTTTAGAGGCACCAGAGGCAGCAGGGATCATCAGGAAGGCTCCATAGATAATCCAAACAGCTGATTCCGGTAAATAAGAAAAAAAAAAACGAAGCTCATATAAGGAAGGATAAGGGCAGGAGTGGGTGGATGGGGCCAATTTCAAATCTCTACTACTGGTTCAGGCAATGTGGTGCAATCAGGATGAATTTCACCACTGATCTTGATGCCATAGTTAGCAAGATATTATGCGGAGCAAAGAGACAAATTAATCCTTGGAGAAAGAGCTTAAATGAAATTGATTTGTTCGGGAGCCAGCATTTTTCCAAAGCAGAACTCTGCTGTTAGAATAGACTTGGAAAATATATTGGTCCTTGGAAATGGGTCTATGTTAGATATTTGATCAGTTTGCTTTAATTCCTATTTCAATTTATGATCTCCATAGGTGTACCTTCTTGTTTTTTCATCGTCCCACAAGCCAGTATTTCCTTCCTTAATAGGAAAAATTATTTGAGTTTGGTGACTCCTTGCTATGTATGCTCCATCTCTCTTTCCCTATGCCTTCTTTTCAAAATACCTGTAGGATATA
Source organism: Myanophis thanlyinensis (assembly GCA_017656035.1). Lineage (NCBI taxonomy): Eukaryota > Metazoa > Chordata > Lepidosauria > Squamata > Homalopsidae > Myanophis > Myanophis thanlyinensis. The sequence continues at coordinate 27,958 of JAEANM010000590.1, forward strand.
TGCTGATACTCATTTTGTTTCTGTAGAATGAACTGTCAGAAGAAATATTTCTGAATGACAAGACTGGAAATATCTTCTTTTTTTCAAAAGAAATGGAGATGCCAGTTAGGCCCTTTCTGTTGAGCTGCACTGAAATTAGTAAGTGCCTTGCCATCTGCCTTTCCTCATGATCAAAAGATACTTTGAGTAATTCCGTTCAATGATAATTGGATATATAAAATCTTTAGCTTTATTTCTGGAAACTATTCTAATAAATACATATCCATTAGCACACACATATCTCATAGCTAATCTAGTTATTGGATTAAGCCATTTTCTGCATTTATACATAACCATAAACTGTCTAGAGAAGTGGTGGCAAACCTTTTACTTACCAAGTGCCGAAAGTATGTGCTTTGCACGTGCTATTTGCATTTGCATATGACTCCATGTCTGCACCACATGCAGGCACTCATGCACACAGAAGCAATTGCATGTGCATGCGCATGAGAGCTCCGAAGACCAGCTATATTTCCTGCTGCAATCCTGATGTGCACAGCGGAAGCCCGGAAATCAGCTGGGTCTCTTCAGTTGTGCATACATGCATGCGCAATCACACGTGCATGCTCAGCTGGAGGTAAGTTGGCCAACATCTTATGTGCTCAGCAAGATGGCTCTGTGTGCCCTCTGTGGCACCTGTGCCATAGGTTTGCCATCATGGGTCTAGAGGCTGGGGTCTTATGTGGTGCTAAGACCATGAAAATAAAATGTTACTATTAATAAAGCTATTTTTAAGTCTTTAACTGACTTGGTTCCAAATAGAACCAGATAGTTTCACTTTCAGTACATTATGAGAAAAATTGTTAGATTAGCATGAACATTAAGAATGTGGTTACTTACTTAAAGCAAAGCAAAGAAAAAAACAAAACAAAACAAAACAGCAGTCTTTCATGCACTATAGCTGTTTGGGAGAAATACAAACATTCTTGTTAAGAAATCACCAGCAGGAAGAATATAATCTGTCAGCCATTTCCTGGGAAAAAGTTCATATCTCATCCTAATTTCATTGTTTCCCATAAAAATTCCTTCATGAAAGCCAGGATCAATCAGAAATCTAGCTGTTATATCAGCAATTAGGGGAGGGATGTGACCTGTTAAAAAGCAGGAAGATAGGGTCTCTGGCAAAATCTAGAGGACGATGGACATTATTGTAAAGAGAAAAGAAATAAGCCTTATTACTTTATAGAAAGAAACATAATAGAATTACTAGTGAGAAGTTGCTGGGGTCGGTTTAGAAAAGTGAACCTTCCAACAACTTTTTAATCCCAATTTAAGAAGAGATAAATTTAGAGGGTCTGGAGCAGGTGTGTCAAACTTGCATTGTCAGGTTGTTGGCACATATCACAACTTTTTCCCTTGGCTAAAATGGGGGTGGGCATGGCCAGCACATGATGCATCCACCCTCAGGCCACCAGTTTGACACCCCTGGCCTAGAGTAATGAAATATAATTCAAAATATTTGTACATATTACCATTAGGCACAACACTTTAAACTTAAAGTGTGTGTGCTTGCGTACTAGGATTAAGTTCTATTAATCATGCTGAAATTTAAAATGTGATTCTATTTTTTTTTTTAAAAAAGAGTATAATGGGAACTACAAATAAAAGCTCTTTGTGGATGATAATTATCCATTAATACTAATTTTGCATTAATTTCGTTTTAATGACTGAATTGGTGACAGAGAGAAAAGGCAGAATAATAAGGATGATTTAAAGAGAAAGGGCATCGATTTCAGGGAATGCTTTTTAAACTTTCCCAGCACTAGCAAACTTCTAATAAATACATTACTGAAAGTATAGGAGGAGAAACAAACTACTAGGAGAATGCAAAATTTAAATTTTCCATTCTGCGTATTATCCTGGATGTCCCATATCTCTCATTTGTCCCAAATTCCTCAGAGTTGGAATGTGGGGTGAAAGGAATCATAAAGAATAATGATCCGGTAGAAAAGAAAGAGAACCAATATGCCTGATTTCCTGGCTAAATTGAATCATTGTCCCCTTCTTTCATTCCACTTTCCAGCTCTGATACACAGACCTATAGCACCAGAACTAATACTTTTACCACACTGCATTAATTGTAATTGACTTGGTTTTTTTACCCCTTCCTCTTATTTGCCATGACCATGCCATCTGCCTGTTGGGAGTCTACTGACTTATTTGCTAAGCAGAGTCTCCTTCTGGCAGTTTTATTCCTGGGAGGAAGCTACTTCTGAATATTGTGAAACGTTGAGAGTAACACATGAGGGTTTCTTATGGCATTTTCCAAAGCACAGGAGGAAAAGATTTGTCACCGGCTCTAAGTTAATGAACTTGTATGAGAAAGAGTCATTGAATGCTCTCACTGTGTGAGAGGGACCTGCATTATAAGAAACAGTATAGGTTCAGACGTGACCAGGTTTAGGAGAACTTTCCCCAAATTGGTTGCCTTCATATGTCTTCCATATCCCAGAATGTCTAATCTATCACTAGATTCAGAAATGTCTAACCTTAATACATTACATGGGAAGGCTAATCTAAGAAATATTAAATCTGAAGTGTACTTGAGATTCAACTTTGCTAAATAATGACACTCCCTATATCTTACTGGTACAAATTGTCCTAATTTTCCTGACATTCTTTCTTTGAGGCATTATGATATCCTCACAGTTTCATATTCTGAGTTTAGTTGCTGTTCTGCCTTACTTTCTCAAAGCAGTAATAGCAAATTTAGTTTGTATACTGCTGCCTTTATGTATCTCTTAATTTCAAAGAAATTGTTTCCTAATTATATATTAATATCAGTGCTGTAGGATAGATTTGTTTGAGAAATAGTGACAAACACAAAGTCATGCCATTCTAATCCTAATTATTGGTACAGGATATATGCTTGTTTTGTTATCTGAGGCAGAAGATGCAATAACTTTTGCCTCAATAAAGGAATCAAATGGTTTGTTTCTTCAAAGTGATGACAATATATTGCATTTAAGAGCAAACTACCATATATAATGGCATATACAACACTGTTCTCCAATGTTTTCCTGTCCTACCCTCTACACTGGTATGTGGCTCTCATTGCAATCATAATGTAACATACTGTGATTAACATATTTCTGCCTTCTGCAAAAGAAAGAACAGTATTGATGAATGATGAAACAGATAAGATGAACAAATCTCATTATGTACAACCACCCAGCCCTCTGGTTTCAAAGATTTAGCTGGATGTTAATAGTGGTATTTCTCATAGTTCAGATGAAAGCATTCCTAAAAATAATGCAAGAAAAAAGAATCTTAAATTCTTTTTAAGGTTAAGAAGTTACTTGATTCTGTGATAGAAAACCATGCCTCTTTGATTCCTGGTGCAACTGAGGACAAGTAGCTTTCCAGATTCCCTAGGTACAGAGGACTTTTTGTTTAATTCTTCATTTGTGTCTGTGCCAGTTCTTCAGCAGTGAGTGAAACACGCACACTGTGGAAATTAGCCTGAATGCCAAGAGAAACCCTTTGAGAATACCAACAGGATGCTGAGACACGAAGCAAAGCCACCATCATTATACATAGATCACCTGCTATAAAAGAACAAAAGGCAGGGAGTAGGGGATTGATTGTACATGAATGTGTACACTGTACACACTCCTACACATACACTACTATTTTGGCTAATATTTTATACACAGAATGACAGACATTTACTCTTATGTAATGCCATGTCCATTTCAACATTATTTAGATTGCACTTTTTTTTTTAGTTTTATTGAACATAACACATAAGCCATTCCAAGGTCCAAGGATAAACTGCTTTGTCAATGACACATTCTGAAAGTAAACTGAAATTTACCTAGTTACATCATAATGAACCATGCACAAACATATGAATTAAAGTCTGTAGAAGCCAAATCTGCTAGGGTCATATGCAGACAGGGAGGGGACTTCTTCGTTAATAATTTACCATTTGTTAATGCATTTGTTTTGTGTCCATATAAGACTCTGGGGCAATCACATAGTCAACTGCTACAAATTTCTGGATTCTTTGACTGGTTGTTAGATAACTTCATAGTTGTCTTAACTCGTAACTGTAGACTCAGTGCAACCTTTTATGGTTTTCATGGGTTCATACATATTGATTTCTTTAAAACTGCTGCTTTGTGAGGACATTTGGAATGGGTGAAGATGGACTTATGTTGAAAAAGGATTTATCAGCACAAGATAGAAGAATAACTTTTATAAATATCACAGAAACCCTTTCATCAGAAAGAAAACCTTGATCTGACTATAGGCAATCTGTTATTAAAGGGGGAAGACTATATATAAACCTGATCTCCCTCTAACACTATTCCTAAAATACATTTAAGTTGTATAGTAGCAGAGATTGGGTTCAAGGAAAGGCAACAGGGATGTACCGATGGACTAACTCTCATCAATTTCTGCCAGCAGTCAGTGGCAGATCAATTTCTACCGATGGTCAGAGTTTGTGAATTTTCCCAGTTCAGTTGTAAAGTCTTACAAGAAGTGATCTAGAAATACTGAATTAAATCTCTTGCTGCAAGTGCTATAGTATACTCTCAGGCAGATATAAAAATCTACACTAAATGAAAAGTTGTAAAGCTTTTTGTCACTTGTTATTTTAGTTTATCATAAGAAAGGAAATTTGGTATTTTGAATTGGTCTAAAGAATTATAAAGATCTTTTCTGGCAAAAGAGTTTAGTAGAAATCAGAAATAAGCCATATATATACAGAGTAAAATGTGGAAAGTTGTCTTTCAACAGATTTTAATAAGTCCTACAGAAAATTTGCAATTTCTTGTGTTGCTATTCAACACATCCTAAACTAAACCTGTTACCCTAATAACAGCAATAAACACTGTTGAAACTGATATTGACTTATCATATTTCAACAATAGAAGGTGAGTGGTTTTACTGCTTGAAAGGCAGAAAAGACATTTAATAAATCTAATATTTCTTGTAGAATTAATGTAGTCCAATTTGTTGCCTAAACAACATTCCCTTCACCTGGGAATTCCATGCACAGTCACCACCCATCCACTCTGGTTTGACGATCCCAAAAGCTTTGCATTTTTAGAAAAACTGTAACACATTTTTTTTTTAATAAGGGAGTACTAACCAGACTTCTTTTCATTAATATTCATCCCACATTAGTTCTGCTGAGAGCAAATACCCATATTCATTCCCAGCAGGAAGTGCAAAAGAATTCTGCATACTGCTGGAAAGGAAAAGGAAATAATAACAAGAGCAAAGGAAGTGAGAATCCAGCTGAGGAAAAGAAGGAAAGACAAGGAGATGGAGCTGTGGATACGGGAAATAATTGATTGTTGAGCAACAGGATGGCAGAAACCATTTTGTCTCTACTGAAAGCAGACCAATATTTAATGATTTGATAGGGCAGTAGCGTTTCATTTATTTTTAAGCATGCATTACCATTCTGTTTTCAATATGCCTGCAGGGAGAAATGTCATTGTGTTCTGTGAGTGTGTATATGTATGCATATGTATGTGTGTTTAACCATGATAATTTCTTAAAATTGAAAATTTTTCTTTCCCTTTTCCTGATGAGTTTTGGAGATTCGAAAAGATGTGTTTATGAATGGGATACTTTATAGCTGGTGCAGTTCTGCCCTCTAGCACTGCATTCCTCTCAGTGCGGTAGATGCTTCTTGTAACAAGTGAGCACAGAGGGGAGAAAAGCATTGCTGCTATATTACCACCTGCACAGTAGGACTCTTTGTAACTACAAAGAGATTAGAGGAAAACTTGAAGAGTCAACAATGCTGGCCTGCTCTTTCCTTGCTTTGCTTTTCTGAAGCATTTGTGCTCTGCTCTGACCTCCTCCTCCAATATAACAGGCAGGCAGAGAAAACACACTTGGCAGAAAGAAGGAATTAGCACACCACACAATAATCTTCTGCAGTATTCTTCCTTTTCAGTCTGAGTTCTATTTCTTCTTTAATTCTTCGATCTTACTTTTCCTTGCCCAGACTCATTATTTTCAAGCCCTCCAAAATCCAGTAAAAGCTGAATCCTTTTGTGATTTTTAGATAAAGCTTTGGACATAAGGGAATGTCTGCCTAGAGAAATAAATGTATTTCATGGATCTTTGAATGTAGTAGGTCAAAGTGCATTTTGTTTCTACAGTGAAACAATTGGTAATAGTTGAGTTTAGTGAGTTTAAAACTATACAGAATAGATGAATCTGATCTTCAAGATTCTTCTAGCTTTCCTATGCATGCTATTCTCATCATCCATAGTATTATGTTTTATTATTATTAATTATTATTGTTGTTATTATTATTTA